>APFE031110925.1:0-28455 GCA_000404065.3 Pinus taeda
TGGATGTCCGATGAAAGATCCATTGGATATCCAAAGAACCATTTGACAAACATTCATCAGATATTTGATGAACCTTTCAACAAACATTCATTGGATATCTGACGAACATGCTGAGAAACATTTGCTGGATATCTGGCGAACATTCTGACGAAAATTTGTCGGATATCTGATGAACCTTACAAGAAAAATTCATTGGACATTTGATGATTATGTGTTGAAAATAACAACTGTCGACGATGATCTCCGATGATGCAATGTTGGATATCAATCTATAACAATGGTCGGAATTTTGACGATTGTTTAAATGTCAATAGTACAACAGTACCTGAAATGATGTTTAGTGAGACTTCCTTTTGTTGTTATAGTGTGGAAACTTTGCCGAAAGAATGACAAACGACCGTAAAAAATTGGCTCAATTTTTATTAGTGCCAATTCTTGATCTAAAGTGACTTCTCCAAAGACAAAAATAAATGTTCAAGACAAAATTTGCTTCATAGATCGCATTTTTCCCATTAGAACAAGAGGCCAAAAATCTCAAGAGGTCAAAATATCCAAGACCAAGTGATGATGCTAAACAAGACCATTCTCTCTATTTATATGAGGAGGAACAACGTCTAATTAGCCTAAAAGTCCCTAAATCTCAAGTAAAATTACAATAATAAATTGGGTTACATGCCAACCCATTAGCCAAAATATAAAATCAAGTGAAATGCCCATACTTGTGAGCCGAATGCTGATGTCCTCCATGCGTAGGGCTATATGAGGCATGCATTGAGGCTTTAAAGTGCAATGAGTGGTGTAGAAGCTCTCTAAAATCATGGTGTGAAGGTTTACCTTCACATTTCTGTCAAAATCTCTCTGTCGGCCCCAAATTTCCCCTTGCAGGTTAGAATGTGGTCTCTTGAGTCTCCAACAGGTTAATGTGCCCACATCTGCTCCAACGTTGAGGGCTTTCCAGGTGCTACTAGCTCTCCCATGTCTCAGAAGGTGAGACCATCCTCATATAGGCTATGGATCAATTTCCATATCTCTAAGAGTCCCGTAGCCGACCATGGGCATGCTGGGTTTTAGTGTATGTCATATTGAAGAATCATCAGATAGCCTGCAAAGTGGCAAAAAATCTTATGCACAGGTGACCATGACTGCAAAAGTCATGGTAGTACTGCTTGAGACCAAAGGCTTAAAGCTACCTGTGGATGTCAATATAGTCATCAACGCCTTAAGGACGAGGCATCAAGGTGCCCAAGACTTGGGACAAACAAGGACAAACACAACAGAAAGGCTGCGAAAGCACAGTCACTGTCAAAACCACCATCTGCGTCCAAGTGAACCAAGATTGAAAGCAAAGGGCTATTTAACACTTCAAATAAGACTTTCCTTCCAAAATTAGGGCTTTGAACTCGTAATGGTGTTACCTCCCTAGGCAGGAGTGGCTAATGGATAACCCTATTAGGCGTTTTCAGCCCCGAAGGGGAAGTAACATTTCCCTGGTCCAGCCTTCAATCTATAGGTGTTAGTGAATAATAATGATGGAACAGAGGGGAGAAGACTTCATGGTTAATTGCTATGGTCATGTGTTAGTGAATAATAATGATGGAACAGAGGGGAGAAGACTTCATGGTTAAGTGCCATGGTCAAAGGGATTAGCATGATGGGGATCCTCATCCTTGGTGTATAGGTGTGAAGAGGGAGCAATCATGGATGCATGAGTTAACCCCTCTTATGCGCCTTTTACTATTTCTTGATTTTTCTTTGTATTATTGCTCGTATCTCAAAGGGTTAGAGCTTCCTTTGTATGATGTATAATAATTATTACCTCCTTAATGAGGACGGTCTATAGCCACTTCAGCCCCCTGGATGAGAGGCCTTCTTTACGGCGTGAAGGAGCAACATGCACTTAGGAATTAGGTGATGGCCATAATGAGTAAGGTAGAGCTCATGCTAGGCTTTTTCCCATGTGCTAATGTGTATGTCCCAACCATATTTTTGCATTTTAATATTCTTTTGTTTTACATTGTGGCCATTATTTGCTCTTTCCTTTTCTTTTAGCTGCATCAACCTCTTAGGGCAATGTTTTGGGCCCTACCTAGGTATGAGGATGTATGGGTGCCAATCCTAGAGAACCAATGGTTAGTTGTGTTGTCGCTCAGATTGTACAAGCACTATGACAATGACTCAGGTCAGGGGCTGTCACTTTGATCCCCGACCTCTCCGTTCTAGCTGTCTCCCAACAACAGGCTAAGGGGGGTAGTCCTTATGGAAATGTGAAGATGGAGGACAAGTTGGCAACCAACAAGTCCGCGAGACATAAATGAATGGCCTAACTACTTGGTTAATTTTAGCAAGACTTAATTGAATTAGATTAGATTTGAATGTGAGACCAATGCCTTATCAAGTCAACTTCTTGCTTTATATTAATTAGAGGCCAAGTAATATATTAATTAGAGGCCAAGTAATCGGATGAACGACCGATGCTTAAATGCTCAACTAACCTGAATGAAGTGCAAATCTTATCAACTAGGTGAAATGCAAAATCTTGGTTAATTTTAAGTTAGATGCTTATTCTAGGTGTAACTTTCCTCTTGACTGTTTTAGAACTAGTCTCTAGAGTAGGTTGTGATACAAAGGCCAATAGGAAGCAAACAAAAGCTTGATTAACGATACCTTCTGTTAGGCTCTATTCACTCGATGCCTCCGGCACTGCAGAGATTGTGGCTCTAACGACTGCAAGGTCTCTGTGTTAACCACTAAAGAGGTGCTGAGTCCCTCAAGTTAAATTGAGAAAGGGTTGTCCTATTATCTCTATCAACCAAGCTTATGCTTGGAGGTAAATAATTAATGCAACTAGACTCAGGATGCAATGCAAGATGGATTGAGTGATTCTTGAGTTTAAGATTGTTTAAGTTTAAGTACTTAGTTATGAGTCAATCTTTAAATTATGACAATAAGTACTTATTAATGAAAATTAAGAGACGATTTTTAACCACAGGAGAATGAATAAACAAGATATGCCAATGATATAATTTGATCAAGATACCACCACAAATATTCACCCAAATAAATTATAATTAACCAATTATGACATTTAGCCAACACAAGGTGCCAATACTTAAGATGATCAATGAGATTAGAAACCTTTCAAGATATTTAGACAAGGTAAATGCCAATATACCAAGGATTTAAAATGACCACAAACCAATGATGGCAAAAGAGAAAAAGAGCTATTATCCAATGATTCCTTTTGATATTAGCAATGTTCTTTAGATGATTAGATGCTCAATACAACTTGAGAGAGAGTTATTTCAATGATGCACCAAAGGAACTTGAACCATTCAACACAATGTGATCTAAGATTAGAGTGAAACTATTAGATGTGATCTTATGAGGAATTTATCAGTCTCACGACCACAAATGTGTTAGTGCACTTAAAACAACTAGAAGCCAACTTGCTATAAAACCATGAAACAAGAACAATTATGATATATAGAGCATGAGCAAGGAATTTTCTTATGTTACTTATGTCCCAATCACATTCAAATGAGCAATTATTAAACCCTTTAGGACATTAGTATACTTAGCCAGATATGAGAAATAAGGACCCAAATGAAATTATGATATGAAACAAGAACAATTATGATATATAGTATACTTAGCCAGATATGAGAAATAAGGACCCAAATGAAATTATGATATGAAACAAGAACAATTATGATATATAGAGCATGAGCAAGGAATTTTCTTATGTTACTTATGTCCCAATCACATTCAAATGAGCAATTATTAAACCCTTTAGGACAATAGTATACTTAGCCAGATATGAGAAATAAGGACCCAAATGAAATTATGATATCTTAGCCCTCTTAAGATGCACTTTTCAATTATGATATGAAACAAGAACAATTATGATATATAGTATACTTAGCCAGATATGAGAAATAAGGACCCAAATGAAATTATGATATGAAACAAGAACAATTATGATATATAGAGCATGAGCAAGGAATTTTCTTATGTTACTTATGTCCCAATCACATTCAAATGAGCAATTATTAAACCCTTTAGGACAATAGTATACTTAGCCAGATATGAGAAATAAGGACCCAAATGAAATTATGATATCTTAGCCCTCTTAAGATGCACTTTTCATTGTTATATCAGACTATCTGATTGCACTTTTTATGTAGAGATAATAGTCATTAAACAACTAGATCTATGCCAAGAGATTAATGCCCAAATTGCTTAAATGACTCAACAATGTGCTAGAGATCTTAGATATGAATTTTATGCTACTTAAATGTGTTTTTTACCACTGTTATGAGTTATTTAAATTGCCGAGGTAAAACAATGAAATGAGCAAGGGTTTAGAGGTCAAATCAAAGGCCTCACGCCTTGAAGATCACTTGCCCAACTTGCCAAATTTTTCCAACACTTGAAAACACAAATTTTCAACTTCTCTGCAATATTCACCGATGATTAGCTTCAGAAAATAAAAATTTACCCACAGAGGTAAGGGGAGGGAAATGAGACAAAGGGATGAGGGCAAATGAGGGGGCAGCAAGCCTCCTAGAGGCTGCGGCTAAGGTCAAAGGCCTACTACACAAGGGAAGGAGCCCAAAGGGGCTCACGACTTGCCCAAGAGGGCCGCCGCTTGGTTTGAAAAGGGGGTTGAGAGGCCCTAAGGGTGTGTGGCCTAGGGTTGGGGCTTCAAAGAGGCCCGTGAAAAAAGGTTTAGGGGAGGCCTAAAACCCACGACAAGAGGAGACAAAGGGATAAGGAGGAGGAAGTAGGGAAGAGAAGGGCTAGACAAAAGCAGGGTAGGCCAAGAAGAGGGGAGACAGAGGGTTGGAAGGAAGGCCGAGTGGCCTAGAGGCCACGGCTAGGCCTACCAAGGCCTAAAAACACCATGACAAGGGATCAAAAGGCAGGCCGAGGCCTTTAGATCCCTGCGGCTAACCCTAGGAGGCTAGAAAAGGCTGATGCAGAGCCCTGGAAGGGTGGACGACTAGGGAAAAGGAGGACACTGGGCCTAGGAGCCCTGAAAAAAATTAAAACCCTCGCCAAAATTTGAATCTTGCTTTAGATTTTCAATTTCACTGCAAAATTTTCAATTGCTGGCCCTGCAAAAATTCTAGAGACGATCTTACCCCTCAAGGGCCTAGATCTAGCTCTAATCCAACAAATTTCCTTGGATCTCACTTGCATAAATAAATTTACAAGTGCCTAAAACCCCAATATATACAAAAATTCAAAAAATCCCAAAACCCCAAACCCCAACTGCAAACAAGGGTTAGAAAAATGAAATTTATTTACAAAAAAATTACTATACAAAATATAGTTACAAAATATACAAGTGTAAAATGTTTTAAGAGACCTTGGTAATGGCTAGATCTATTTCGAAATATAAATGTTAAACCATAACCTCAGCGAAGTTAGAAAATCACATAAAATATTCAGAATTCAAACATGGTTAGCTTGTGCCCACAGCTTGTGAACTTGGAGCCCAAGGGCCGGGGAACCTGCAAACTCTATATATTTTCTCAAGAAGAAACCATTAGAACATACAATGAATTAGATACCTAAAATAAGCCCAAAACTTACCAATAGAATGTTCCTATCATCTATAATGAAATAATGATTTAATTATTATTTAAAGCGCAATATATGAATGCAAATACCCAACACATACCACAAATCAGCGAGACAAAGACACCATGAACTGCACCCCAAAGTCTTTTATTATGATGATCAAAACGTTCCCAGCGAGACAATGGCTTTACACTAGCATTTACATAGTTACATCAGACCAGAGCTCAAGATCCAGATGAAAAATAAAAGCAAAATGTCTTATATTTATAGAGAAATTCTTCCTAAGTGGAAAATAACGGTTAGTTGGTTTGATCCCTGTCAAAATAATCTCAACTCTTGATAGAACTTTGATGATCTTTTAATCTCCATTGTCGAAAATATTTATTCTTGAGGAGTTTTCGAATTTCTCATTAAAACCATTTTTTATTAGCTCAAAAATAATTATTTTGAGCTAATTTCCTAAAAAATTGACTTTGACTTAACCACCAAGGTCCAAGGGTCCAATTTTTCTTGAAATTTCCAATATTCCCTTGATAGGGGACCTCCAAAAATTAATTTCTTTTAGTCTCACAAATCTTTCCACTTGGAGAATTTTATATCTCTAACATTTTAATTTTTGACTCTAATTAATTAATTTTATGGCTTAGGATTTTATTATATTTTTTCCACAAAAATTAATTAATTGACTCATTAAGGGATTAATTATTTTTCCACCCTCTAATTGACTCATTAAGGGATTAATTATTTTTCCACCCTCTAATATTTTAGCCATGGTGTCTAAGTATGAGGGACCATGCGCTAAAATATTTTTTACATAAGATTTTACGAAATCAACCCTCAAAGGGGGAATACCTGTTTGTTATAGACCCTCAAAATACTTACCCAATTCTGCGACACTATGATCGAGTAGACCAAGTAATTTGTAATAAAATAATTTAGTCAAATAGCTTACATTATTCCTAAATCACTTTACAAAAGGCTCGATTAAAACACTAGGACTCACCTAAGACTTCAAAGATAAATTCCACCCTAGCTTTGGGGTGAGGCTGGAGGTAAAAACTCTGCTAATCATCCGTGTTTAGAAACACAGATGAATCAATGAGACAAAAAACCTTCTAGGATGAAATTCGTCGCCAACTAGGTTGTTACATAAATACACGGTCTTACTAGCATCATTTACATTACAAACTTGCAGAATGGGTTTACAATGACACAGAACAGACTGTTGGCTAATGATTCTGACTTTGAAAAAATTCCTTGAAGTCCTTAGGTCTTGCTGCCTTGGAATGTTGAAAAAAATGGGTGCAACAAGTTGAACCCGAAGAATGGAAGTGGAAGAAGTACTTGTAACGTAAGATGGAAAATGGTAAGTATGGAATAGGGATATATGGGACTGCACTATCTCAATCAAGGTTTCCCAAGTAGTGCCCCTCCTATACCTATTAGGCCATTAGAGGAGGTTCCATTGGACTAGGATTGAATAATAACACCCCATTTAAGGTGAGGGAACGAGGTCATGGTCAAAACCATTCTTCCTTCTAAGTCATCCCATAATCCATCTTAAAAGTCCAAATACAAACAAGCATAAGCACTCGATTGCAAAATGAATAAAGTACCTTTTGATTGGAGGCTCACGTTCCTTCATGTGCTCTTGCCAGATGGGTAACTTATGATTGATGCATGTGGTGTAGGTACAAATGGCACATCATCATCGACTAGTGGTGGTGTCAGGGGTTGTTGGTTGGTCGACTGGAAGAGATGATGGGAGCAAATTTTTCTTCTATAGGGTTACCCATTTCGATGGGTAACATTTGGCTCCAATTGGGACATGAGCTCACTGTAGAGCGCATGATCCATGTACTTGAACGGGGAGTTCATGAGAACTCCAACAATCCCTGGGATTGCAGACTTGTAACTTGTTCATTGCAATCAAACTTGTTTGGGAGCATGTGCTCTTGGTGTAGGGTATCGCCCATCTTTTATATGAGAGTATAAATCCTTACATAAAATAAAATCCAATCTAAATGCAAGCTAATCTATATGATACATGATATGAATGATATTTAGCATGCTCACACAATATGCAATGCACCTACACTACCATGCTTAGTATGTGAAAGTCAATCTCCAATAAATAAGGTGAGGTGGCTCCCTTTCACCAGTGAAGAAAAAAGTTCACCATCAAGTTTGGCAATGTAAAAGTGTCCTACACCTACTTTCCCATGGATCTTGACAGGAATAAGGTCCTTATTGATCAAAACAAGATCCCCAACTTGGAAATCTCTCTTTGGTTTTTGAACTCGTTGCTTCTTAAGAATGGTTGGCCTTGGATTTTTTTGATATGGAAAAATTCTTGAGAAGTGGGAGGCTTAATAGGTTTTGAAGGGCTACTTAAAGGGTTTTCACTAATAGTTCCATGGCTACGATGGGTGGGAAATGGAAAGGGGTCCACATCTTATATATGCCTTGAGAGTTGGGGCTCCCTATAGAGGACAAATGGGGTACCATCAGGCTTAAGAATGGTGGCATGTGATAGATCCATTTGCAATTGTCCACCAATCGAGGCCCTTCGCTTCGTTGATAGTATCATCCCCCAAGCATCAGGTAAATCAACGACAACAATATCCATTAGTACCAACATATCTTTGTTAGCTGCTAGTGAGACCTTTAAACCTTTGATAAGACAATCGATGGCAATTGATCTAGAATCAAAACCACACACATTCTCATATGGCCTAGTGATGCCCAACTCTAGTTGGTGCATGACATTTGCCCAACTCTAGTTGGTGCATGACATTGGCGGATGCCCTTGAATCAAGCATGCAATTGTGAAGTATGAGCTTATCAATCACTATGGACAATAAAAATGGGTAATGACCCTCATTCCTCTTGTTAAGGTATACATTTTTTAATATAACGGGTGGGCCATTAGGCTCATCATCAAGACCTAAAGCCTTTTTGATTTGGTTCCTATGGGGAGGAAGCTTAGCCATCTCTTTAATGGAAACCTGCACATTAAACTTAGCCAAAACACTACCCATGTCAACATCTAATACAATTTCATCATTTTTGGGTTTCCACTTGGGTTTGCTTTGAGGCTGCACTTGGGGATTATCTTTGCCTTAGATGGATTAGAGCTTGCTTGGGCTTGGTCATTATTCTTTCTAGAGTATTGCAGACCCCTAAATCTCCCACTATTCTCCACGACTAGGACATGATCCATTTAGTTGGCATTGATTTGGGCTTGGCTAGGCTCTGAGTGAAAGTAAGAATCCCCAAGAAAGATGTTGAAAGGATGAGTTTCACCTACTATATTCATATGCTCAGGATTTTCCTCCTCTTCATGTTGCTCATAAGGAATATCCTCTTGAGGCTCCTCAGAAGATTGATCCCAAGGTGACCCTCCTTGCCCTACCAGGTTGGTTTGAGCAAGAGTTTTTGGAACATTTTGTTGCACGTTACGATCTCCTTTGATGGTCTTCCTAGGGAAGGATTTGTTCTTAAATTTGTTCTTAGGTGGAAAATTAGACCTATACCCTCACTTTCTTTCTAATGTGGTCATTCTATTCATAAGAGTCTTTTGACCTTGTGTGATTTCAGTGGTAAAATTTTCTATCTTTTGGGCAAAAGCTTGAATGATAGGGTCAATTTGAGAGCTTGGCTTTGCCTTAGGTTCAATTCTAACTGTGTGGTAATTGAACATGTTAATTGGTGCAACATTCACATTTTGTTCAACTTTGACCATTATCTTCTTACCGTTGGCTAGGGTATTGGGGTTTTTGTCCTTGAGGACATAAGTTAAATGTCCTCGACAAGCCTTGATATACCTATCAAGGATGATAGTTTCAGAGGGTTTAAACCTATTATGAATTTCCCTAAGAAGGCTATCAAACCTTTGAGTGAACTCTTTGACATTCTCTTTGTTAGTTTTTGCTATAGATAGGAATCTATCAAGGGCCATGCTTCCATCTACCTCTGTTGCCAATCTTTTTTTGAATGTATCGTGGATTGTATCCCAATCAGTGATGCTTCCTTGGGGTAGGCTAAAATTTGAGTCCCTAGCATCACTATCAAGTGAGAGGGTAAAGAGCATCATGATAATATCCTCATGCTCAATATGCCTAGAACCCACTGTGCAATAGAAATTGTGAACATGTCTCTCTAAATTGTGAACATGTCTCTCAGCGGTGGTGACATTGGTGCCATTGAACATGGGTATCCACTCATGATATTTATCAGACAAAGGATGAGGGGCATCAGGGTGGTTACTGAAGTCTAAAGGCCTAAAGGCAATGAAATTCCAAGGTCTATCCATGGATATAGTAGGATTGGGATTAGTGCCAAAGAGTTGTCTAGCTATAGGGGTAGTTGGTTTGACAAGGGAATTGCCAATGTTAATGACTCTTTTAGTAGTGTTCCTTGTCCTTAGAGCTATGATTCTTTGAGGAGGACCTTTCGGGGATTTAGAATGGGTTGGTTTAGGAGCCACTAGAAGAGGATCTATCTTCTCGTTAGATATTTTCCCTCTTCGAATGAAAGAAGCTAAATGCTTCAAGCTATGGGAATGTAGACTTGCTTCCTCCTTGGCAACGATGCCAAAAATGTTGCCGCAAAATCTAGCAGGCCTTGTAGAGGGGTATTGTGCAAGGCAAACTGTAATAACCCCAGTCATCTTGCAAGTAGGTAGAAGTTGTGTTGATGGTCTCAGTCATGGTACATTCAGTCGATCACCTTACATTTGGTAGAATCATTGTAATTATTTGGTTGTCAGTGTATACATATGGAAGAGTTAATATACATGCCTATTTATATATGTATGTATGAACATGCTTAAATGGTTAGTTATTAATTGGAAACAAGGTAAATACATATAAGTCATGTACATGGTTTTTGTAAACCCTATATGGCTATATCAAGAAAACGTATGTATTTGGTTACTTTATACTTCACAAATGACTAATGTGAATGTAGTTGGTTATTTTAGATTATATATAGCTAAGGTAAACTTCAAGAAAATAACTACACTTCGCCTTTGAAGACTCCATTTGAAGTTTTTTTTTGGTGGTTTTTGTTTTTGATGCGGGACAGTTGGGGCTAACTAGGGAGGGAACCCTAACTAATAAAAAAAGGGGATTCAAATGTAGAAAAAAAGGAGAGAGGGGAGTGAGGAGAGGAGTAGAAAAAAAAACGGTGGAAGAAGAGAAGGTATAGGAGGAGAACTGGCACCAGGAGCGCAGGAGGAAAAAGATGCATTAGTGGGGTTAGGCATATTGTGACACCAAGCAAAAAAGGGTGAGCCAACTTCTCTGTGAGGGCCTAGTGACGAGTTCAAGGAGTTTAGTAGCACAAGTTTATTGATTCCAAGATTAAGGTTATTTTTGGTGGTGGGTCGATCTATACAGCCAAAATAAGGGCCAAAATTTTGTGTTAAAGTGTCTGCTTACGTTTGGTGTTTAGCCGTGTATGCTAGTGGCCCGATCTGCTTGTAGAAAGGCAATTTGAATCTCCAGTCAAGGCTAATCTTCATATTCCATTGTCGATGGAAGTATTTTCACCTCCCTGGGTTGCATAATGGTTGATCGACATGATATACACTTTGCTAGAACCTCACCTCTCTCAATTTAGAGTTGCGTTTTTGCTGCTGGACGTTATAGAGGCTTGTAACAAGGCATTTCTCTTATGAGTCTCTGGGAATACAGTGGAGCTGCTATCTAATACCAGGTGCCATCTTTTCTCTCTGTTCTTTTATATTCAAGTTTTATATGAGTAGGAACTATAATATGGGTGATATCTCCAAATACCAATATGTATGGTTTTTCTAGGTCTAAAATATAATGCATTTATATTTCACATGAATATATGGAAGAAACATTGAGCATAAAATTTGGAACCCTGAGAGCTTAGTTCGATGGTTAGAGTTTACAGTATTCTTTATGAAGTCAAACTTGTGAAAAAAAGGGGGGTACCTACAACATTCTACAGTCAAACTGTTCGACATAACCTGCCACTGAGAAAATTAACAATAAAACTCAGGAAAATTCCCAAGATCGTGGAATCTCTAGGGAGGGATTTTATAGTTAGGACAACAAGCTTTGCAATGCTTGCTTGCAATGGTGTAGGTGGCTTGGTTGGGCAAACCACGCATTTTCTTAACTTAAGAAACCAACTGTTGCGATTCTAAACCGATTGTGTGTGCATCTAAATCAATTGTCATTGCATTGTGTTGTTCCCTGTTGGAACTATCATTGAGACACAATATTGTAGGGACAGACAACTGTATAGCCTTTTCATTGTAGTAGCCAGGATATCGGGCTTTGATTTCAACGAGACAACTTGCTTTGATTTCAACAAGACAACTTGACTGACTTTTGTGATTACGTCTATGGAAGTGAATGCCTAGGTACTGCTTCCTGAACTAGGGTTGGTTAATTTACAATCAATGGATAAGTAGATCTAGAATTGATTGAGGGTGGAGGCCTTACCTCTGGAACCCCTCATTGGCTAAAGGGTGGAGGCCATTGACTGCCCTGGACTAGCCTTCCTCGATGAGGGGGTTCGTAGACTTTGGATTCCTAATGTAGGGTGGAAATTGGGTTAGATCTTTGGACTCCCTATACCTGAACACTGTTATGCTAGAAGGATGGAGATTGGGTTAGATCTTTGGACTTCCTGTACTAGAACACTCTTATGCCAGAAGGGTGGAGATTGGGTTAAATCTCTGGACTCCTTGTACCTAAACACTCTTATGCTAGAAGGGTGGAGATTGGGTTGGATCTTTGGACTCCTCCTACCTAAACATTGTTATGTTAGAATGGTGGAGACCGGGTTGGATCTCTGGACTCTCTGTACCTGAACACTCTTATGCCAGAAGGGTGGGGATCAGGTTAGATCTCTGGACTCCCTGTACCTGAACACTGTTATGCCAGAAGGGTGGAGATCAGGTTAGATCTCTGGACTCCTTGTACTTGAACACTATTATGTCGGAAAGGTGGAGATCGGGTCAGATCTCCGGACTCCTTGTACTTGAACATTGTTATGCCAGAAGGGTGGAGATCGGGTTAGATCCTTGGATTCCTTGTATCTGAACACTGATATGCCAGAAGGGTGGAGATTGGGTTAGATCTCTGGACTCCCTGTGTCAGAACACTGTTATGCCTGAAGGGTGGATGTCAAGTTGGATCTCTAGACTCCCTATACTTGAACACTCTTATGCCAGAAGGGTGGAGATTGGGTTAGATCTCTGGACTCCCTGTACCTGAACACTGTTATGTCAGAATGGTGGAGATCATGTTGGATCTCTGGACTCCGTGTACCTGAAGTTCTGAACACTGTTATGCTAGAAGGGTGGAGATCGGGTTCGATCTCTGGACTCCTTGTACCTGAACACTGTTATGCCAGAAGGGTGGAGGTCAAATTAGACCTTTGGACTCCCTGTACCTGAACACGACTACATGGACATCAGTGGTGGAAGATATTCATAGCTCTTCCCTTGGCAGCCCTGCATAAGCCCATCCAGATATCATTCAAAAATAAGGAATGGACATTAAATCAAAATTACCTTTGTGATGGTCTTTCATCATGACATCTTCTAGTTCGCATCAGCGTCCTACATACACATTGACACATCTCCAAAAGATATATACTGTCAAGGGTCTCTTTCTTTTTCAGACTTCATCAGAGTCATCATATCTTTCATGGAGATATCCTAGTCAAATCTTCCAGTTCTCGGATGTTGATTTCCTTCGTCATGGTTGCATATTCCACGATCTCTTTCCTTGTTTCTTCACACATTTCTCTTCCTAGGAACTTTTAATCAGAGTTCCTCCAATCACTGTCAACCACCTCATATTTCATATGAGGACATATTATGTTGATTTCATCTAGACAATGTGTGACCCATGCTTTCCTCATCCTTTCAAAGGAGGAGATCCTTTCTTTTGATCATGCTCTTGAGATAGAGCATTTATCGATGTTACCTGCAACCATATGACATGACTCTACAATATCGAATACAAGCATACGTACCTCATTTTCCTTTAGGTCATCTAGACTTCTTTCAGCAACTTCCTTGATTGAAAAAACTTCAATCCCTTGATTTGCTTCACCTTTTTTTTTGTCATCATACCATCATCTCATGAATTCCCACAAGATGGAATTCTTGATGAAACACTTGCTTCCTTTTGATTGGTGAACCTTCCGATGAAGATTCCAATAGAGGATCTTGAGTATCCTCATCCAGCAAATGTTTCCTATTGACTGCTGTATGATGAGCTTTTGTACTAGATGACTTTTTCTTTTCCCATAAGTACCACTTATGCTTCTAATGAGGTTACCAAGAGCTATATCCTTCCAAGGGTGACTGTCATAGACTTCTATTTCAACTATTTTTCTTTATGATGACGAGCTCTTGATTTTAATGCTTCTATGATGCCACGATGAATCCTATCCTTAGTGAATCATGATAGCCATATCTTACAACAGAAAAAATTAAAAACATTAAAGCAAATACTCAGAATATTCAGAAAATATTAAAGCAAATACCCTGCAACCTACACCAATATACAGATCAAGTACTGAAAAATAAATGAGACAATCACACAAAGGACACTTATTTTTGGATTAAACGTCCCCGGGAAAACCTAATGCTGGAAAATCGATGCAATAGATATGAGGGTTTTATTATAAAGCAACTTTCTGAATACAACTAGGGTGCCAAATTTGGCTCACCCAACAGAGAATAAATCCATGAGAAGTACCTCTATCTGGAGACATATATTTTGGTGAATCTAGCAACTGGATGAACAAACCCCACAGGTGACTGCGTTGTCCCCAGCGTTGTGCAGCGACGGCTGCTCCCAGCTCTGTGTTGGAACTGTGTCACCTCCTCTAGGAGTTGCGTCACCCTCCCAGTGAGCCGTCTCGGCTCAGAAATCGATTTGCTGAACTGATGCCCGATTTGCCTCATAGAAACCCTAGCGCTGCCTCTGCGTGATTGTGTTAGCCCCTCTAGCTTCTGTGTCACCCTCCTAGAGCTGCGCTGTCTCTCCTTGGTGCTGCACTGCCTCTCTGTTATGTATTCTCAGTCTTAGACGAAAGTCCTACTGCTGAACTGCCCCTCTTCGCACTAGAAGCTTACTCCTAAATTCTCAGCAAACCACGCCCCAAAATTTCGATCTAGCTCAAGTGCTGCTTTCAATGTGTGTGTTCTCTAACTGACCCCAAGCCTTCCTTTATACTTTTCCCTTTGAGAAATCAACGACTGTGATCTAATCTCCAATGAATGGCTAAGATTAAATTAGACTTGATCCTTGTCACTTAGAACCTTCTCACCCATATGTACATTAATTCACTTTAATTATTTTAATTTCCTAAGTTTTAACTTAGGCACCATTAAAAATAATTAATTATTTGAATATCATGCACTTCGGGTGGAATTTCTCCAAACGATTTCTGGGTCTTGGAGATCTCATGTGTTTTAGCCCCTCCACAAAATTTTGGATCTAGAGCACATCTGGTGCTACCCAAAATTCAACACTCCCTCTTAGCGAGGAATGTGCTCTAGCAATACTTCCCAACAGAAGTATCATAGTGATCCATGACATTGTTCCTCTGCGTTGCTGATGCTCGGCCTGCTGCCCTTCATCCATTGCGCTACTGCAATCTGTACTGCTACCCATGACATTGCCACTGTCGCTGCTGCATCTGTACTGTAACTCCCTCTCAATATGCTTCATCATGCTGCCCATAGCAATGACACTGCTAGTTGCTCCACTGCAACTCAGTTGCTCAGAAGCAAGCAACTGAAAAGCCACCCCAAAAGCTGACATGCTGGTCAGTTTGGATGCCCCTCGACACTGAAGCTACCTTTGCTGCTAATCTGTGCTGACCCTCTGATGCTACTCCGCTGCTGTTGTATCTGCTCTGTGCCTTCCACATTGCTGCAACACTCCACTACGCTGCTTTAGACTTTGGCATTCTAGCTCTGCCACTGTTTCTCCATCATCCTTCACACCAATTGACTCCTGTCATTTTGCTACTGTCGTTAAGGGTTCCCGTAGCTGTATGTGATCCAAGAGTTTGGGCACCTCAAGGATCTTGCCCGTCATGTAGTCCTCTCGACTACAGCTCAATATCGCCCCACCTCTTCTCTAGAGGTGCATGAGCATTCATGGCGCAATCATCATCGTCCTCTTTGTCAGCTTGCGCCCTTCTCTTCTTTTCCCTTCTTCCGAGGGCACTGCGTGGTGAAATGACCCATTTCTCCACATTTGAAGCATCTGACTTTGGATATGTCCTTTCGTTTCTGTTGCCCTTGCTGTCCCGCTGATGCGAGAGCTGCATCCTCCTCTTCCTCCTTATTGATTTTGACCACTTTGTTGTTTCTTCCCGCCTTGGTCCATCATTTGATCTCTTCCTGTCGAAGAGCTGCCTACATCTCCTCCCAACTCGGAAGATAAGCCTTGCCCAAGATGCTTTGGACAAAGGTTTCCCAGTCTTCTGTGACTACATTCAGGGCTGTCCTAACCATAAATTTAGCATTTGGTGTAGCCCCTGCGGAAGTTAGCTGTCCAGGGATCCTTTGCAACCTGAGAAGGAAGGGATCGAATTCTTCTCCCTTCTGCATCTGAAACTGTCTCAGCTGATTCTCAAGCAACATCTTTCGCTGAACGAAAGTTCCCTTGTACAATGTGGTCAAGGCCTCCCACATTTCCCTTGCTGTGTCTTTCTCAACAATATGTGGGATCACATGATCCTTGACCTCGTCCAAGATCATGCACTTTGCTTTTGCCTGAGCCTCCTCGTACTTCTTGAGATGATCAACATCAACTGGAACAACAACCATCCTCAAGGCATAATCCTTGATGCGATTTTAATCCAAAATTCTCAGGAACCTGGCCTTCCAGATGACGAAGTTGGATGCTCTCCATCTAACCTGTCCCGATCCCTCGGTCCATTAACAACCATCTCTTCTCCCTCTTTCACTGCTACCCCAGCAAAACTCGGATCTGGATTTCTTTGGCGCTAGAAATCCTCTAAGGAACAAGCTTCCTCTGAATTTCAATTTCCTTCCAGAAATCCTTCTGCCAACCACTGTCGAACCACCCCTCTAATCTCTCTTTGTTGTTGCTCAGCACTAGATCTAGATTTCTTGGCAAGAAATCTTTCGAGGAATTGATTCCCTCTACTTTGCTTCTGCCCCACCAGGTACTGTTCTACACCAACAGAATCAGCGCCCCTAGATGAAATCTGTGCTGCACCTCTAGCCATGATAACCGGAAAAGCGAGACTCAACAGTCTTCACCTTGGCCCAGTAACCACTGTGTTGTCTGTGCTGCACCTCTAGCCACGATTACCGGAAAAGCGAGACTCAACAGTGTTCGCCCTGGCCCAGTAACCACTGTGCTGCCCTCTGCAGCAACAACGTCACCCAATCAGGCTGACGCAGGCTCTGCGTGAGCCTCCCCTGGTGATTGCATCACCCCTCCTCTACTCTCTTGGCTTGAAACTGTGCTGTCTCTCGGGACAACTGTCTTCACACATAGATTTTCCTTTGTCCTTTCGCTGATGGCTTCAGTCCTCCTTGATCTGCAATTGCTCTGATACCATGTGAAAATTTCTGAATCTAACAAACCAGAAATCCTACTGCAGTAAATTGATTTGCATTACCTACTTGTGTTCTTCATTTTAACAAGTTATTTTCAGAAATATTAAGAAAATATTAATGCAAATACGCTGCAACCTACACCAATATTCAGATCAAGTACTGAATGTTGAACTGGTTAACGACCATCTCTGCTCAAATGAATGTCGAACTAGTTCTCTTCTCCCTCTTTCTCTGCTGCTCCAGCAAAACTCGGATCTGGATCTCTGCTCAAATGAATGTCGAACTAGTTCTCTTCTCCCTCTTTCTCTGCTGCTCCAGCAAAACTCGGATCTGGATTTCTTTGGCGCTAGAAATCCTCTAAGGAACAAGCTTCCTCTGAATTTCGATTTCCTTCACAGAAATCCTTTTGCCAACCACTGTCGAACCACCCCTCTCTAATCTGTCTTTGCTGTTGCTCAGCATTGGATCTAGATTTCTTGGCAATAAATCTTTTGAGGAACTGATTCCCTCTACTTTGCTTCTGCCCCACTAGGTACTGTTATGCACCAACAGAATCAGCACCCCACCAGCAACTCCAGATGAAATCTGCGCTGCACCTCTAGCCACGATAACCGGAAAAGCGAGACTCAACAGTCTTCGCCCTGGCCTAGTGAGCACTGTGCTGCCCTTTACAACAACAACGTCACCCAATCAGGCTGACGCAGGCTCTGCATGAGCCTCCCCTAGCGACTGCGCCACCCCTCCTTCGCTCTCTTAGCTTGAAACTGCGCTGTCTCTCGGGACAACTGCCTTCACGCACATATTTTCCTCTGTCCTTTCGCTGATGGCTTCAGTCCTCCTTGATCTGCAATTGCTCTGATACCATGTGAAAATTTCTGAATCTAACAAACCAGAAATCCTACTGTAGTAAACTGATTTGCATTACCTACTTGTGTTCTTCATTTTAACATGTTATTTTAAGAAATATTAAGAAAATATTAATGCAAATACACTGTAGCCTACACCAATATACAGATCAAGTACTGAAAAATAAATGAGACAATCACACAAAGGACACACTTATTTTGGGTCTAAACGTCCTTGGAAAAACTCAATGTAGGAAAACCGGTGCAATAGATATGAGGGTTTTATTATTAAACAGATTTCTGAATACAACTAGGGTGCCAAATCTAGCTCACCCAACAGAGAATAAACTCGGCAGAAGTACCTCTATCCCGAGACAAATATTTTGGCCAATCCAGCAACTGGATGAACAAACCCCACAGGTGACTGCACTATCCCTAGTGCTGTGCAGCGATGGTTGCTCCCAGCGCTGTGCTGGAACTGCGTCACCTCCTCTAGGAGCTGTGTCACCCTCCCAGTGAGCCTTCTCAGCTCAAAAATCGATCTGTCGAACTGATGCCCGATCTGCCTCACAAAAACCCCATCGTTGCCTTTGCGTGACTGCATCAACCCCTCTAGCTTCTGCGTCACTCTCTTGGAGCTGCACTGTCTCTCCTTGGTGCTACACTGCCTATCTGTTATGTATTCTCGGCCTTGGACGAAAGTCTCGTTGCCGAACTACCCGTCTCTGCACTAGAAGCTTACTCTGAAATTCTCAGCGAACCATGCCCCATAATTTCGATCTAGCTCAAGTGCTGCTCTCACTGTGTGTGTTCTTTAACTGGCCCCAAGCTTTCCTTTATACTTTTCCTGTTGAGTTTTCTGAACACCCGCAATCTAATCTCTAAGCTTCTCACCAATATTTACATTAATTCACTTTAATTATTTTAATTTCCTAAGTTTTAACTTAGGCACCATTACTATTTGAATAATATGCGCTCTGGGTGGAATTTCTCCAAACGATTGCTGGGTCTTGGAGATCTCATGTGTTCTAGCCCCTCCACAAAATTTCGGAGATAGAGCACATCTGATGCTACCCAAAATTCAACACTCCCTCTTAGCGAGGATTGTGCTATAGCAATACTTCCCAGCAGAAGTATCACACTGATCCACGACATTGTTCCTCTGTGTTACTGATGCTCGGCCCGCTGCCCTTCATCCACTGCGTTACTACAATCTGTACTACTGCCCATGACATTGCCATTGTCACTGCTGCATCTGTACTGCAACTCCCTCTCAATATGCTACATCATGCTATTGACACCTAACTCCCACTATTGACACCTAACTCATGACTTGATTATTCTAGACTTTGACAAATTTTCCTAATAACTCACGACAACTTTCATGTTTTTTACTAGACCTCTTGATGACCACACCCATGGTGACATTCTGGATAGTGACACTCGAACTTATGACAACATTTGACATTAAGTTCGACTTTATTCAAACTAACCATTGAGTCATTTCGAGACATTTGACAAATGCAAACTTACTGACCCTAACATTGGCTCCATTGGGGATGGTAGCCTCCCTGTGAGGTGCCAAGAACAAAAATGCAGACCAAGTGCCTAACCATTGGGCAATGGAGTCAACTGATACACTTAAAATATGACTAAAAATATGATTTACAGACTGAAAAAAATAACTATTGATTCACTGACTAAACTTACACATGGCAGCAGATCACTAGAATCTCAGGGCCTTCTCCTCGGGCTTCAAACTCTGATGATAGCTTCCCACACATGCTATATTGCAATATGACTAAAAATATGATTTATAGACTGAAAAAAATAACTATTGATTCAATCACTAAACTTACATATGGCAGCAGATCACTAGAATCTCAAGGCCTTCTCCTCGGGCTTCAAACTCTGATGATAGCTTCCCACACATGCTATATTGCTTCTCAACTAATCCACAAACTACTTGATTCAAATAACCATGCAAGCACCTTATCCATTGGTTGAATTCTATGCATGTGCTTGCTCCCAATCAAAAAAGGAAAACTAATGAATGACAACTCCCATAGAGACTCACTAACAATTCCAACTATGATGAGATTAAAAAACATCGGCCCACTAGCTGACTTTAAGAACGCTGCAAAAGCATCATCATAGGAATGCACACTGAACTCTAGCTCCTCTGGTAGATTGCAATTCTATTTGGATAAATCTCGATCTGCAACATTACTTCCCTACAACTTCAACTTATATTTGTCCTCACAGGACTACAATTTTTTCTGTGACCTTTGTAATGAATATGATGGAACCGCTGCATCATGTATAATGGCAGTGTTAAGAGTTAACCTTTCATGTATATCAACAAAAATATGATCTTGGTCTTCAACATATTCTGTGTTTCTTACTTCAAGAGGCATATTTTCCTTCATTTTCAACACGCTCTAGATCAATCTTTTCTTTTTCACTGCTATCCTCTTCTTGATCATTAACAGTCTGTTGAATATGTTGATCAGGCTCGCATTTCTTCATTGACCTCAAGAAAATGAACATGAACATTTACATCAAATTCCTGATTAGTTTCATCTTTAGCTAAGGAGAAAATTGCTGCCTGTCGGGAATCCACTTGAATATCATGGCAACTGTCCTCATCATTTACTATGTCCTTATTCTCTTTAAAATAATTCTCATACTTTTGATCATAAAAAGACTAACAAGGTTGCTCTTTCTGCATCAGAAATTTGATTACTTGATTTTTGGGCAAGAGAGAAGTTACCATATCTTCTTTGTGATGAAAAGGGTTCTCGTGCAAAGCTTCCAAAATCTCTTCATCCATCTCTTCATCCATGAGCTCTTCTTCGCCATAATTTTTTTCCAGATTTTGAATGAAATCATTCTCAACATGGTCGCAACAATTATCAACCAATGACAAAAAGGGATGAGATTCTTTGTATTTCTCAAAAAATACTAAATGAAAATCTTTAAGTGAATACAAGCTACTAGATGGCAAACCTTCATACCAAGACCGCGCTTTTCCTTCCAGAGTAGCCATGAACATCTTCATGAGACAATCTTCATGAAATTGAACCTTCAACTTGCGTGCATGCATATGAAATTTAACCAGATGTAGAGCAGCATCCTCTCTCTGTCACCATCTTTGAACCTGGGTAGATAACTCTGCCAATCTACACAAGGCATGCAGTTTGGAAATCCTAGGATGTGATCTCAATTCATGGGAGCATACCTTGTAGCTGAATTCATTTTGAAGATGTGGAGACACCAGTGGAACTTGAAAATCTGAGTTCTACTTGATTGTAGTCGCCAAGTGAATGGTTCAGCCTTCCTAAGTCTGAATGTTGTTCATCATCAACAACCAAATCTGAAACTTTGATTTTTTTCTCGGGGAAGATGAAACCGTTCGGTCCTCGACAATGACGCCAATATGTTAGTACTCTGTAATTTCCTTAGGCTGTAGGAAGGAAATCTAGAGGTAATCACAAACCACTTGTAAGCTAGAATCTATCCCTTCTATCTTTAGAGAGGGCTCTCTTATATGATTTCAATGAATGAATTGGCTGGGTAGTTTGGATTTCAGGCTAACTATGATGATCAAAGGATAATTTTAAGTGGTGGCTTGAAGGTAAGTGAAGGAAGGAAAACCCACTTTGAACAAGCTCATCTTTTTTAATGATTCAAGTGAATAAGGGATAATGATGATACCAATACACTCTCACCAATGAGTAAACCGTACATACTATGGCTAGATAGTATACAAGCCTCCTGTGTTGCACTGATATGCGTTTGGGATCATGCATGTCAAATCCTACCCTTGAAGTTGGTCTCAGGCTGGGCTTCTAGATGTTCTAACGCTGAGTTGGTGTCGTGTATGACATTAAAAAATACAAGAATACAATGGAGTTAAGATATTAGCTACTGTATCAAATCAATCATATGTACAATAGGATAGCTTACTTATGGTTGAGTATTGTGTTTATTGAGAATGTTTTAATTAATGCCTCTGTTACATTCTCTGTCCATTGTAGTCAACCTTATTGACCTTATTAAGCTCGGGGTTAACTCCCTCCCATGCTTGGATTTCTTTTATATTAAATCCTGTCCCTATTGAGCTCATTGCTCTCAATTAGTAAATTGTAAAATATGTAAGTGTCAGTGAAATGCACAAACGCCAATTACTCTGAAATTCTACTTGGGGCAAGGTTCACCTCAGTTAGTTCTTGGGAAAAGGAATCTTCCTTGTTTCCCAGAGCAGGGCGGAATTCATTACTTCAATTTGTCCCATAGCCAATTGTCCACCCTTTCCAAGGTTATTTCATGTTGTGTATAGCCTGCCTAAGGGGGCATATTTGGTTGAAGTAGACTCTTATTCCGATGAATAAAAATCCGTCCAAACTGTACAACCGCTTCTCAGCGGATACAGCTCTGGAGTATATTATATTCACATATATTGAAAAATATAATCGAAGAGAAGGGCATGACGTGTATTCTCTATGTCACGATTCTCACATCTAGGTCTCTCTATTCCATCATTGGCTTATATTCTTTATGTAGCATTCAGGAATAATGGATTTATCAAATTTAGCGCTAATACTTTTGTATGTTTAGGATAACGTAGAGGCATATTAAAACATCTTTTCTCTTTCTCTCTTTTTACTTTTTCCTCTCCCCATCTTTTATTTGGGAAATTACTACCACTGTCCAGCTCGAATCCGCCCTGGACATCAGATCAAATGGGAGTAACTTGTCGTTTTTAGAGGTTGCCATCTATCCCATTTTTCAGCTTCGGACAAATAATTCAGGTTCCTTCATTTTATTATATCTTCGGAACCAATGATCCGATATGAACAATTTGAACTCCCATCACCTGCTGTCATTTATCCTCAGTCCTTAGTTTGTCCCATAATGAAGTATGTCTATCCATGAGTTGATGACAAAAATCACAGGAGGAAGTAATGCATCCACGCAAGCTGTTATACCACCCCTTGATGATTCAACCATTTCAATAATTGTTGAAATGGGATTCTCAAAGGGAAGGGTAAAAGAAGCCCTAAGGAATGTACACGCAAATCGGTTTGAGTTGGTAATGGAATGGCTAATTACTCATGCAAAAGAACCATTGTAGGAAGATGATGAACCTTCTGGGGCACTGGCTCTTTCATTGGAAATTCAAAATCTTTAGCTAAGGAAGAGATGGTGACCAACCAAAAAGGATATTGACAAAAAAGAGCACAAGCTTCTTCTATGGTTGAGAAGTCCTCCACTTGCATTAAGTTGCTCCATGTTCCTTGAAGGACTTGCTATCTAGGGAAGAGCTAAGGTTATATCATTTCATGCAGAGCATCTGAGGCATTGTCATTGGATCGTGAACAGGATAGTACCATCACACTCTGGCTTTAATTTTTACAGGAAGACAATGCAGCATGCGGAGTTGCTTCTGACAATGGTTTAGTGCTTTCCTACAGGCAAAAAAAAATGCTTACCTTATTCTTGTAACTGCAACACAAGATTCGGGTGATTTGGTAACCACCCTCTTTGAATTAGATTGGGTATTGGGGTGTGTTACATAAATACTAGACTAAGTGAGAACAATGGGGGTGATGGTCCACTATCATCACAGCCAAAACTCCCAACTCTTTATGGACTTTCAACCATGGGAGAAGTCTTGCTATATGAATAGGTCAATTAATAATTATTCTAAGGTTTTAGGGACAAGGTGACCCAAAAGGTTTTCAGTGGAAAGACACAATTTAGGCATAAAGCCTCAAAGAGGAGGCTATATTACTTTCCTTAGAGAGACCTAAAATATGTGACAAATGACCTAGGGCTTTATTGGTGAAATGATAGTTGGGATGGCCAAAGGTGATGGTGTAGGGAAAAGGGTTTCCAACAATATATTCCTACAAGGTGCCTGACGGGTTGAAGCCTTGATGGGGCCCCTCCTTGAGCCTTGAGCCTTTATCCTTGATCGCACCTCGTCATGTGGGATGGAGCCAGTAATTCCTTACAAGTCAAGGTCTGAGCAACGAGGTGCACGCGTACAAGACCTTTTTTTCGTTTTTTTTTACTCTAAAGTGTCACTCAAAATGGTATGGCAATTCAAGGCACATGAAACCCTCAATAAGCCCCAAGTTGAAGCTAAAACCAAACTAGGGTTTAACCTAGGGCAAACAACTAGGGCAACAAAATTTATGCATAGAATTGGAGTGAATTCCTATGAAGGGTGTTGATTTTGAGGCAACCAACTATACCCTCAACATTTAGACTCTCTAATCTCACAAATTCCTCTTCCCTAGGAATTCACGCGAAGCCCTAGCTTGGCTGCTTCGCCTTAAAGGTGCCGAATTGGCTACTTGGCATTCTCAATCAAGGCTTCCCAAGTAGAACCTCTTCTATACCCATTGGACCATTAAGGAAGTTCCCACTAGACTAAGATTGAAGTAAACCCCCCATTTAAGGTGAGGGAACAAGATCATGGTTAAAACCTCCCTTTCTTCTAGGTCGTGCCATAATCCATGTCAAAATCCCAAATACAAACAAATATAAACAAGCATAAGCACCCGATTGCAAAATAAATAAAGTACCTTTTGATCGGAGGCCTACCTAACAAAACTACTAAAATTTCTTTATGAGAGAGATTGTTGTAAGGTGCAAAGGAAGATACAAAGGTAGAGGTGTGCTCTTTTTTGGTGTGAAATTTGTATATGATTTGTTAATAAATCCTTCTCATTTCAAATACCACATTTCTCCTCCCTCTTTATCTATTTAGGGTTAACGATTTTAGTGTTTGCATAAGTTGTACTTTCTAGTGCATAAGAATAATAATATTGTTGGTCTCTAATTAAGATTATTCATAAGATAACGTGATATTTGTTTCATGTGTTCCAAACCATTTTGTGTGTATTTAATATTACTCGTAATATTTTCTTGGTGTGCAGGGTGTGCTTGGTTGGCCATTGATACATTTTAGGGTTGCAGATCATTGTTCGTACCTATTGTTTCTCTTTGCTTGTTTTCTTTTTGCGAGTTTTGTTGTTGGTTCCTATTTGGTGTAAAACCCATGTATGCTTTGCAATATAACCTATGTTGCGGCTGTATGTATGGATTGTCCCATATGTGTTTTTGTTTAAATTTGAGCCATCTTACAATATTAGTCATTTGTTTAATTATCGAATGTAATGCTATGTAGGTAAAGGAATGTGGAGGATCACTGATGAAACCACTGAAATATTTTTGTGTCAGACACATTGTAGTAGAGTGCAGAGGCAAAGGTAGAGGTTGGTTTTCTTTTGGTGTGAAATCCATGTATGATCTACTATTTAATCATTCTTATTGCAAAAATATAGTTCTTCTCCCTTCTTATTTAGGGATTATGATTTTTGTTGTTTGCTTAAGATGTAGTTTTTAGTTCATAAGATTATTCATAAGATTTTCATTCTCCATTTAAGATTTCTTATAAGATATTTTGATCTCTGTTGCATTTTTTCACAATATTTAATGTGTATTTAATAGTTCTCATAATAATTTCTAGTCTCTATTCAATACTTATTTATTTTTTGATGTGCAGGGTGCCCTCGGTTGGCCATGGATGCTTTTTGCAGTTGCAGTGCAGAGTCTACCTCTTATTTGTTTTTTATGTGTTCTTTTCATTATTTTTGTTCCAGTTTTCTATTTTTAGTCATATTTTTCTATTGTTGTTTTTTTTTTGTTTTTTTTTTTAATGTTGATGTTGTTATATCTTTGTATTTGTGAGCATGGCCATGCTAATTTGTGGTTTGATACTTTTTTTCCCTTGTATGACTTTTGATCTATTTTTCTTTTATTCACATTTTATACTGGGTTCAATGGGTGGGGAAATTGAAGAAGACTTTAACAACCCATAGTGTGGGTTTAGCATTGATGCGGAGCTTAGAAATGTATTGGGCAAAGGCGAAGGAGGTACATGCATGGGGAAATTACTTCTTTATGGGCAAAGACGGAGGAGGTATGTATGAGGAAGATTTTGTTTGTTATTGCATAATTATATGGTTTCATGCCCATTCTTATTTAAGTCATTTGTTGCTTTATCTTTTTGTTGAAATTTAGATGTAATGCAAATTAAAAAAGTTGAAGGACCACTGGTGAAACTACTGAACATCTTTCTGTGAGAGAGATAGAAGGCACCATAGCAAAGGTAGAAACAAAGATAGAAGGTGGGTTATCTTTTGGTGCAAGATTCATGTTAAAATTAAATGTGTTTATTTATATAATGAGTGCTTTGCAAATGTAGTTAAGGTGGAGGAGCATTGATAAAGCTATTAAAATATTTTTGTGTGACATACTTACAGATATGTAGGAAAGTGTAAAGGAAAAAAATGTGTTCTCTTTTGGTTCTGACTTATATCTTCTTGTTTCAATACAATGGTTCTTCTTCTTCCTCCTTGATTATGATTTTTGGTCATTACATAAGATGTGCTTTATCATAATATCATTCACAAGGCTTCCTATCTTCATTTATGATTTCTCATCATATATTAAATTCTCTATTTTGATTTCTATTTGGTACATTGAGTCTTAACTACACATGATTTCAGTGTAGTGGACAATGTAGTGGATGAAAGACAAGGTTGAGGTGATATGTGTGTTTAAATTTGAGGTGTCCCTAATATCCCTAATAGAAAATTTTAACAACAAAATAATTGCATATAGACAACCAACAAAATAATTGCATATAGACAACCAACAATTTGATACACAAATAGACACCAATAATATCACTGAGCCATGTATTAACAGTAGATACCAGAAATGAACTTGAACAAAAAAATAATTGCATATAGACACAACCAACAATTTGACACAAATAGATGCCAATAATATCACTGAGCTATGTATTTTTCCACTGGAAAGAGTACATCAACTTGAAGGAAGTGGAACTTGGGCTTGCCAAGCAAGCGAAGCAAACCCGAAAACAGATCTCTACCAAAATGATGTATGACCCCTGGTAATGATGTAGATGACCCAGTGAGAAAACCGCTGCAAACCTGATCTCTCCAAAAATCCGCTGAAGCATTGTGAGATTTCTGGGTGAAATCTCCTCTACCAAAATGATGTATGACCCCTGGTAATGATGTAGATGACCCAGTCAGAAGACTGCTGCAAACCTGATCTCTCCAAAATCCCGCTGAAGCATTGTGAGATATCTGGGTGAAATATCCTCAAGAGTGCTGGGTTCTTGTCCAACACCCAATAGCAAACCCGAGGGTTTTCATCTTGGGGCTATAGAAGCTGGGAACTAGGTTCTCCAAACCTTGTCAACAGAAAATATCAACAATCCAAGATGTCCTCAAATGGTCTCCTCCTCCTCTTTTAGAGATCTCATGGATTCCTCTAGAAGCTTTTATTTTATTATTATTTTAATCACTTAATACCATTTCCCTCCTTTTATTCAATTAAAATATCTTTTTAATTTGGGAAAATGGTAAATTAGCCACCATCCTTCCTCAGGCCATTGAAAGTCATTTCTCACCTTCTCATCCTGTACATCTCTATTTGTTCCAGCTCCAACGAGGTATTACACTACGGTATTTCGTCAAGTATTCCTACCAAAATGCCACCTTAAGTGTAATTAAGTGAGTTAAGTTCAATAATAACCTGATGTCCAATTTTATTATTATTTTAATCACTTAATACCATTTCCCTCCTTTTATTCAATTAAAATATATTTTTAATTTGGGAAAATGGTAAATTAGCCACCATCCTTCCTCAGGCCATTGAAAGTCATTTCCCACCTTCTCATCATGTACATCTCTATTTGTTCCAGCTCCAACGAGCTATTACACTACAGTATTTCGTCAAGTATTCCTACCAAAATACCACCTTAAGTGTAATTAAGTGAGTTAAGTTCAATAATAACCTGATGTCCAAAAGTTGTTGGAATGCAACCGAACAAAAGGCAAGCTCTGCGGATGATGGAATGTGCCAAGCGAATGTCGTCAAACTCCATAAAAACTCCTTAAAACCCCATAAATCCCCTCCAAGGGCTCTTGGGCCCGCTAATGGAGTAAACCTGCTCCTATGACCTAGTTGCCACCAACGCTAGAAGTCCATCCTGATCACACCATAAAGGAAACCAGAGAAAGGAACATGACAAATCTTCTCGCCCCAAGATTGTTTGTTGTCAAACAATCCATATCTGTCAGCCAATCTGCCGGTCCTGTGCAACTGAGGACTAATACCTAGATCCCATACAAACCACTGGATGTTACCGTGCCTCTGTGCCACCCAACCATGAATGGATCCCTTAGTGCCTGGATCCCAGACTAAACTCTGTCTTGTCCTACCATCAACAGATCCTCTTGGATCCCAATGCCACCATGGCCAATCGTCATCACCCCTATCCCATGGCTCCAATTGTGTGCTCTATCT
>APFE031110933.1:0-32010 GCA_000404065.3 Pinus taeda
CACTTGACAAGTACAAAGCTAGGCTTGTGGCAAAAGGTTTTGCACAGAAGGAAGGGGTCGATTATGAGGAGACTTTTGCCCCCACAGCAAAATGGGCTACCATCCGGACACTCTTTGCACTAGCAGCTCAAAATGGTTGGAAAGTCCACCAAATGGATGTAAAAACTACTTTCTTAAATGGAGATCTAAAAGAGAATGTTTTTATGTCCCAGCCTGAAGGATTTGTTGTGAAAGGACATGAACATAAAGTATGCAAATTGGTGAAGTCCTTGTATGGCCTCAAACAAGCACCGCGGCCCTAGTATGAAAAACTAACTGAGCATCTTCTGAAACTCAATTTCAAGCATTATGATCTTGATGATGCAACTTTATTTGTCAAGAAAGTTGGCAAAACAGTTGTATATCTTGTGGTATATGTAGATGATCTTTTGATGACAGGGAACAATGAAAGCTACATTGCATCCATAAAGAAGGATTTGGGGAAAAGTTTTGAAATGACTGATTTGGGCTATGTTCATTACTATCTTGGCATTGAAGTAACCCAACATCCAAAGTCCATATTTCTTTCTCAAAAGAAATACATTGGAGATTTGTTGAATAGGTTTGGCATTACAGAGTGCAATCCTCTTACTAATCCAATGGAACAAAACTTAAAGCTCACATCTATTGAAGGAAAGGAATTTGAGGATGCAACAAAGTATAAACAGCTTGTAGGAAGTCTCAACTACCTAACTACTACTAGACCAGACATTTTGTTTGATGTTGGAATCCTCTCCAAGTTTATGCAAAAGCCTTGTGAGGGACATTGGTCTACTGCAAAAAGAGTTCTAAGGTACTTGAAGGGAACTCAAGACTTTAGAATCAAGTATACACAGGTGGACAACTTCAGCTTGATTGGATACTCTGATTCAGACTTCGATGGAGACAAAGAAACTAGGGTATGTACTTCAGCATATGCTATGAGTCTTAGATTAGGAGCTGTCTCCTGGAGATCACGCAAACAATCAGTTCTAGCAGATTCCACAACAGAAGTAGAATGCGTGGCAGCCGCTGAAGCAACAAAAGAACTTGTGTGGCTCAGGAAAATTCTTGAAGATTTGTAGGTAAAACAAGTACAATCAACTCCACTCATGATTGACAATACCTTTGCAATAAAGTTGGCCAAGAATCCAAAGTTCCATGATCGAACGAAGCACATCAATACTAAATATCATCTGATTCGACATCATGTTGAGGCCAAAACAATCCATCTCCATCATTTTTCCACAAATGAGCAAATTGCAGACATCTTCACCAAAGCGCTTGGAAGAGAAAAGCTTGAATGATTCAGAACGATGCTTGGACTCACCAACATCCCTTTAGATTAAGGGGGAGAATTTTGACACCTAATCCTCATGATTGGCTGAATATATGTAAATAGATAAATAAGTAATATGAACAGTCATTGGGAGATGAACTGAACAGTCTCTCCCTCATGTATAAAATGAAGACCTACTTGATGGAATAATACATACGAATCATTTTTGCCTTGAGGAGTTACTGCCTAGCTTGACAATATCACTTAAACATGATTGAAGGTATCAAAGAATGAAGGAATATCTTCATGAGATCTCAATTGGGATATCTGGGAAAGATGATAAGAAGATGATCATCATTGATGTACTAATTGATAAGCAAGGTAAAAAATGTCCATAGACAAGGAAGTCACCTCATTCAACTTGTGGTCTATATGCTAGATAGGAAAAGACAAGTTGAAGGTCAAAGAACTCAAACATTTGCTGAAAAGAAAAAGGAAGCTTGATCCTCAAACAAAGACAAAACAGTGTTATGGAAAGATTATGAAAAGAAAGCTTATATCACCTAAAAGATGGAGGAAGCTGAAGAAAAGGGCCAAGGAAAGAGAGAGTAACAGATCTCTGTATGAGTAAGATAGTATCCCTCACAAAAGGGTCCTATCATAAGCTCCTAAATCTTGTGTTAAAAGATATGACAATGATAATAAGATGCATGATGGCATCATGAAAGCATTAGAAACAAGAGCTCGTAACATCTTCATAAGGAGCATGAAGGAGAAAAATCCAAGCCAGACAACATGTAGGATATATATCTCTTGGGAACCTCAGTGGACATTGAAGGAAAGAAAGGAGTCATCTAAGGCTCATCATACATCGAGTCAAACCTGCCAGTTGGGGATATACAAGATCCACAAAAATTATCTGTTGGAATCCTCATCGTAGGGTTCACTAATCTAGAGAGGAAGCAAGTTTTTCAACAAGAACTCCAATGTATGGAATCCATGAGATGATGATATGACATGAAGCAGATCAAGGGATTGAATATTTTTTCAATCAAGGAAGTTGTTGGAAGAAGCCTTGATGACCTTAAGGTAAAATAAGGTATATATGATTGTGTTTAATATTATAATGTCATGTCATATTGTCATAGGTAACATGGATCATTTCTTCTATCTTAAGAATTATGATCAAGGGAAAAAGGATCTCCTCCTTTGAAAGGATGCAGGAAGGCATAAAGTCACACTAAGATGAAATCAACATAATATGTCATCATATGAATTATGAGGTGGTTGACTACAGTTAAGAAACTTTGATTGAAAGCTCGTGGAATGGAATGAGTAAGGAAGGAATAGATCGTGAGATATGCAACCATGATGAAGGAAATCAACATCCAATAGACCAAGAATATTTGACCAGGAAATCTCCTAGAAGGATGTGGGGACTCTTATGAAAGTCTGAAAAAGATGGAGACCCTTGACAATGTATATCTTTGGGAGATGTGTCAACATGAATACAAGATATTGATACCTACAAGAAGATGTCGTGATGAAGAGCCATCTAGTAAGATATGATTTGATTTAATGTTATGTTTTGATTTCTTAAATAATATATGGATGAGTGCATGCAGGGCTACTGGAACAAGAGTTGTAAATACAAGTACAACTGGAATTCATGTGGTGGATGGAAATTCCTTAAAGAAGCATGATGGGAAAGAAATAGCTATATGACAAAGGTTCCAGATATGTATCAAGAAGTACACTTTCCATAAAGAAATGAATGGCATGATGAACCAAGAAGGAAAGTGATCGATGGCTAATGCCCTACAAGAAAGAAGCTCAAGTGAATTTTATGGTGTCAAGGAGAGACGTTTAACAAGCAACTAAAGGACCCATAAAGAAAAGTTGTTGATATATAGAAGAGTCCCTAGCTAAGAGGGAGCTTTGACAGGTCCCTGATCAAGAGGGAGTTTGAATTAAGATCAGCTTTGATTACAAAGGAGTGAGAATTGTGTTTTTCCATGTCATGTGTCATGCACTAGACCAGGACTAACAACCGTAAGTCTAGATGAAGGCCATGAATGGAAATGTAGACACATGGTAGACACAACATTCTTGTCTTCACTTGGGAAGAAAGAATGAAGGTTGGGTAATCATCTGGCATCTGATACTCTTTGAGGATGTGTAGGGCATCCAAGACAATAGTAGGCAAGAGGACCGATATCCTTTAAGGGCTGGGAACCCAAGATAAGAATAGTCCTAGAAGGACATACTTAGAGAACACCCAGGTGGGTATGTACCTTGAGAGACAATGATGAAGGTTTCTATAAATCATTGGTCTCACCAACATTTAGCTCATGGTCTCATGGAGAGGTAGAGTTGTTAGTCAAGGCCTTGCACTATGACAATATTGATTGATAGGAGGCTATACAGATCGGATTACCAATCCAATTATTCTTATGAGAAATTCTTCATATTGAGAATGACTAAGTACCATTGTAAATACTTCCCTAAGGGAGTGTTGAAGAAAAGTGTAACGAGGTTCAGTATTTGTCAATGTAATTTTGATCTTTGTACTTGTCAAAAAAAATAATTATTATTTTTATTAATAATATGAATGAGTTTCTTGCTCATTTCATAGGTCTAGGAAAGTAAAAGAGTCAAAATAATGTTGAAGAGCTCTTCTTGAGCATATATGTAATGTATATGAGTCTACCTAGTGACTAGATTAGCCCTCCAAGACCATGCACAATCCTCCAAGTCAAGCATCAAAAAGTCTACCTACTAAATGATGAAGAGAATTGTTAAGTCAGCCTCAAAATGAATATTAACACTAAGTCAGCTCACATATGGAGTCACACCTTTTCAATGGAAATGTCGGCTCAAATGTAGGGGCAGACCATTATATATACCCAGCTGGCGTATTCGCAAAAGACACAGAAAAGACTCAGATTCCTCTGTGATTTTCGGTGGTATAGTATAGTTACAGGAGCTTGAATATCTCTAAAATCTTTGGTGACAATCTCAGTGAACAAGTATAGTTAAGATACCTTTCAAATCTCAGAAAATCCTCTACCATCTTTAGATGGGTACAAACTCTGTAATCCGCATCACTGGAAGATAAATCTAAGATGAGTAATTATAGTGGCAATACCTCTGTGTCTCGTTCTTCTCATATACACTGTCGCGGAATGAAGTAATGATCTCAGTATAATTGAGGAGTAAACCTCACAGTGACATACACTATCTCGGCATAACAGTGATCACAGACTCACTATCTCGACATGGATGAATAGGACTACACAGAAGCACATATGGTCTCGGCATACATGTTATGAATAGGATCTTTGTAAGACACGCTCGACATACTCTAGACACTGTTATAGTCTAGGTATCGTTATAAAGAGAAGGATCGTGGTTATACTACTGTGACACTCTCGGCATAAATTCTTGATGATGATAATCATGATCTCAGTCATGATTTATCATTATCTCAGTCATGATTTTAATGAAGAAATAGTTTCAAGGTCATTATCTTGATAATGAAATTAGTGTATCTAGATACAACACTCTTATATGTATATCTCAGTATAAGATCTCTATGTGAAGATAAAATATCTCTATGAAGATGCAACAATGTTGTAACAGTGATGTTCTCAGTGATGGCAACAGTAATGAAGATCTCAATAGTGCAGTGATGATGAATATCTCAAGCAGTGAGAAAGAAGAGGATTGATGTCTTGGTCTTGGAGTGGCTTAATAGGTCAAGGGTTCATGGTCTTGGTATTCATCAATTGGAATCTATATAAGAAGAATTTTGAGTGGGTTTTCCTCTCCAAGAGGGAGAGGTTTTGGCCCTGGCAAAAAGCCAACATTGTGTGTTCTTGTCTCTTTTGTTTTTGATAGCTATTTGATGAACTAAGAAAGACACAGTCTAATAATAAGGAAAGATTGTACTAATAAGAAAAGGCAAAATAACCTCACAAATAGCTATCATGGTGAGAAGAATTCCATTAATCTTAATTACCCTAGATTCTTCAACAATTATGTGGATTATATGGTTATTGTTTCCTTGGTATTTATGTTGGTTATGAACATGTATTATGACAGCATATATGTATGTCTCTCATCATGTTTTCACTTAAAAATTAATGAACAATGTATCTATGGCCTAATGGATGAAATTGCAGCTAATGTGTTGAGGCATCAATGCTTCTTAGTGATTCTCAGATGAGTATGAGACCCCTATGCTTAGATCTGTTATTTATACTTGTAGATTATATATTTGTGATGTGTTTGATGAAATTCCTATCATGGATATTAGAGGTCCAATCAAGGGATTGTTTAAGTAATTGTAATCGTATCATCATTCCTTTGTTATCTTTTTGTTATGAAGGTATCATTGAATTATGGGCAATGACCTAGGCTCTGGCCTGAAAAAGTGGTTCAAATCCCGGGGATGCTGGTACAACACTAAGAAAAATAGTTTGTGTACGCTGGCACACCATGTTGTGGGAGCGTCCAGAGCCCTCTGGATGTTGGCATGCCCATAGCATGGGAATATCCGGGGGTTAATTGGTCAAAAAACTTAGTGGGACTCAGGAGATGGTTACTTAAGAGGTTGGGATGGTTACTTAAGAGGTTGGGATGGTTCCTAAAAGTCTTGTTGTTGTTGTGGAAGGTCTTTATGGTGTGTTTTCGTCGGTTCCACTTCCTTAATGTGATTTAGGAGGTCAAATCATATCATAGTAACTTCTTGCCACATGTTTACCCCGATTGGTCGGTTACTTGGGTAGATGTGAGAGGAGGGTGTTACAGTAACAGAGTCGGCCGCTTTGTATACCGTGATACACCAAACACAACATTCGAGGAGATCGGCTTCCATACATTAATTCCTTGGTTCGTCAAGGTGTATATTGCAGTTCACGGTTGCTTGGTAATCCTTTATGCCTAGATTACCATATCTTTTTATTTATTTTTGTGTTAATTTCTAAAATTTATTATCCAACGTGGAAGAACAAAATCCCCCACTCCATCATTCGCATGGAATGCAAAAATAAGCCTCCACTTCCACCAGAGGCTACTCTTAGTCATCATCAGAAGCATAAGAAGACACAAACTACCAAATCAGGAAATTAGGGAACTACTTTTGGTCCTCCACTTGAATCTGATCAACCAAAATCATGTTTTCCTTTGAGTACTAAGACCGAGATCACTCTACTTTCGATGGTGAATCTGACACAATCAAAACTGAAGCCCTTGAAACCTTATTGCCTGAGGTCATTGGGCCTGAATTTCTTGTTTCAAAAGCTTTACTTCCTGAGGTTGTTGAACCTGAGGAACCTCAACCATCTTCACCTGTTACTTTAGGTCCTTCCCCTTCTCTTCCTTTCTCTTAGACATAACCTCCAACTATATATCTCGGACCCGATGGTGAACCTCTTCCATATAGACTTGTGAGTATTGAAGAGATCCTGCAAGAAGAGCCTCATTTGTCTACTCCTGTTCATTGGATTGGACTCCATTTTTATCAGACTTTTCCTATTCCTCCTCTTCAGACTCTGACACAATCTCCTTTACCTGATTCTTTGGACTTGCTCGTGGATTTCTCGTGGTGATCTTCATTGGGATTGTTAACTATGATTGGATCCGATTTGATCTCCCAACCCATGTCGACCACTAATGGTTAAGACATCAAATGTTGCTTCCTCATCCATGTTTGCAACATCACCATAGGTACATCTGTATGGTGGCCCGCCAATCCCACTAGGTTATCAGTCTTACCTGGTACCTTCTCTGATGTAGCTTCCAATCCTTGGACCCATTTCAAGACTTCCATCTAGTACTTTTCTTATGAATGCTACACAGCCTTCTCCTTCTCCTCTGCCTATACCTACGATTAAACAATAGGATGGCCCTTATGTTAGTGGGCAATGTTATCTTCAACAACCTAACTCTCTTTATGTTGGGTGCCCTCCATCTGGATTGCATTTTCCTCCATCATCCCCTCCTCCTATGGCAGGGGGGAACCTGTTATTGGTATACCTCAAGTTGGTTATAGCCCTCGTTACCTTAGGATGGATGTTAGTGTTTGGTAACCTACTTTTCTCATCCAACCTAGTTCATTTTGGGACCAATTGTTGAATCCTCAACTTGTGTCTCTTCATCTAAAATTCCTACCCATCCATCCATATCTCAACAATTTCAAATACATGTAAGTCAACCTTCACAGGCCGTCATTGCATCTCAACCTATTCCATCCGTATCTGGTACCCCTCAGGTTCCACTTACCTAGATGTTGAGAAACAACAACAAGAAATTCTAGTTTAATTTGTCCTTGAACTAAATTGTGAATTAAAATTGAATTCTATTCTCATAGCAACTTGTAAATAGTTAATTAAGTTTAATTAACTTAATTAACTTAGGAATTTCAAGTTGGAAGTCTTTCTGAAGTCATGTATATGTTCTCCCTAAGTTTTAGGGGTCCAGTATGAGTTTAAATTGAGTTTTAAATTAGATAACTCAATTTACTAAGTTATGTTCAGTTAAATTAGTTCCAAACTATTTGAGAAACTAATAGAGAGTTAACAGTCAGTTGGTGCACTAGTGTGTCCACAAGTGTCACTCTAGTTAACTGAAGACTCCCTCATCAGAAACTCATGCATGTCAATTCTGAGAAAGACCCAGTTGCGACTAGAGTGCAGGGACAGTGTACTATTAGTTGAGTGATTTAATTAGTTGTAAATATCATGCATGTAATCAGAGAAGGACCTATGTTTGGATTGCATAGTTTTGGAAGCATGAATTCCCTTTAAATACATGTTATTCATCCTAGGAATTACGCAATACATTACGGACTTGGAGAGTTACTGAATAGGCTAAGGATTTGGCTTGAGCTAGCTTGTGAGCTGAGAGAGTTGAACATACTTTTGCAGAATTGTTCTAGTGAGAACAAGATTTGTATCTTCACTCATATTTATGATATATGCAATATAGATAGTGGGGTTTTGAGCAGTGGCTTTTCCCATATACATCTTGTGTTATGTGCCATTGATTTGTCTTCTTCTTGTTCTTATTGTTTTCATCGATCTATTGGCTTCCGTTGGTTAAAAGTAGAAGTATATTCTTGTCCTGTGCTTTAGTACATTGCATGAGCTTGTGAATCTACATGATTTTCTACATGGTATCGAAGTTGAGAATAGTTACTAGAGGAGATTTCGAAGTTTTGAGTTTTGGTTTACGAGTGAAATTCGAATTTGCAATACATACTTTAGGATCGGCAGATGGCATTCTACGGTTTGTGGCTTGAGTATGCCTTGGAAGAAGTGTGTGGCAAAGGCGAGGCGGATAATCCTTAAGGGAGTTCAAGTCCACATTGTCTTGAGTCTCCATGGTAAACTCTATATGCTATGTGGAAATCATTGATGGACTTGTATCAAAACAACAATGACCAAAGGAAATTGGCACTGAAGGACAAACTTCGAAAAATCAAAATGTAGAAAGGCGAGACTAATCCAAAATACTTGACCAAGTTCACTCAATGTCGTAATGAACTTGGAAGTGTTGGAATCACGATTGTCGAGGACGATATGGTGAGTCTTGCTCTTCTAGGACTCCCAAAGAGTTGGCATAGTTATCAAGACTTTGTCAATGGTCAAGAGAAGTTTTCGGATTGGGAACAACTGTGGTCGGATTTGATGCAGGAGGAGATCAGGGGGAACACCAGGGATGGCTCTTCCTCAAATACTTATGATGAAGAGAATTGTGCCTTAGCAATTAAGGCGAAGAAGGAGAAAGGAAAAGCTTCCCATTCCAAATTGGATTCTTATCATGGAGGTACGAAGAAATCCATGACAAAAATTAAGTGCTTTCATTGTCATGAGTTGGGTCATTTTGCTACAAATTGTCCACTCAAGAAGTCCAAGAAGAAGTCCTCAGGATGAGTGGTGGATGAGACTTTGGCCTCTCAATTCGGATTAGACTTTTCCCTTATTGCATGCATGGTGTCATCAATGACGGGAAGTGTATGGTACTTAGACAGTGGAGCTTCATTCCACATGAATGGCGACAAAGAGTTATTTAGTGACCTAGAGGAGAAAGATCTCCATATGCATATTGAGATGGATGATGATGGGAAATAGTGTTACTGGATTGGGCATGATTACTTTTCAGAGGGAGCATGGGGCTCCACTCACCTTGAAAAATATTATGTATGTGCCCGCGCTGAAGGAGAACTTGGTATATGTTGCCATGCTTGAGGACAGAGGATATGATGTGATCTTCTCAAAAGGAAAGGCGTTCCTTTGACACATAGCCACAAGCCAAGTAAAGAAGATAGGGATTCGGGTGAAGAATCTCTATAAGTTGGAGGTAGAGGATTGTGTTGCTTTGAGAATGAAAACAGAGATGGTGTAGATCCGAGATGTTGGCAATTTGTGGCACGGGCGATTAGGCCACTTGCATCATGGGGCTTTGAAGATCATGCAGCAGATTTCCACTCATTTGCTCAAATGTACACTAGAGAAAGTTGATACATGCAAGGGGTGTACTTTGGGTAAATACACAAAGTATTATTTTCACGACAGAGACAATAGAGCAGAGGTTATTCTAGAGCGAGTCCATTCAGATGTGTGTGGACCATTTTCGACAACATCCACGTCCAAACATAGATATTATGTTATATTTGTTGATGACTATTCTAAAAAATGCTGGATATTTTTCATGTAGAAAAAGGATCAAACCTTCACAAAGTTTTGTGAGTTTAAAGCATTGGTGGAGAAAGATTCGGGCAAGAAGGTTAAATCTCTACGGAGTGATAACGGTGGTGAGTATGTCTCAAACGATTTTAAGAACTTATGTGTAGCGAAGGGATTTAACGGGAGTTGATGGCACCCCATATCCCTCAGCAAAATGGGGTGGCTGAGAGGAAGCACAGAAGCATAGTAGGAGTAGTGAGGGAAATGTTACATGATCGGGTCCTACCACTACACTTGTGGGCTGAGGCATGCAACACATCGGTTTATGTTCATAACCGTAGCCCACATCGGATACTTGAGATGAAGACACCAGAGGAGGCTTATTACGGTAAGAGGCCATATGTTGGTCACTTTAGGATTTTTGGGTCAACGGTATATTTCCATGTGACCAAAGATGCACGGAAGAAGCTTGAGCTGACAACAGAGTTGGGGATATTTGTGGGGTACACTGATACACCTCACAACTATCGGGTGTACTTTCCGACCAACAAGATGACAGTGGTTCACAGGGATGTCAGATTCAATTAGGAGAAATGTAGGTTTCCCTTGAGAGGGAGCTTGAGCTACATGAGGATGAGGAGCTTTTATCTGCCAAGGTTGAGGTGCCTTATATTGATGTGGAGCAGGCACATGCATAGGATCCGAGAGTGGAGACATCCACTTAGGTAGAGTCTTCCAAAGAGGGAATAAAGCGCACCAGTGAGGCTGACAGATTGTTGGATGATGCACAGGAGAATGTGGGAGCACACACTTCTCAGCGCAAGCAGGGGAGGTCACCTGAGAGGTACATTGGATACATGGCTCTTATGGGCGAATGTGTTGTGACAAAGCCATCTTCCTTTAAGGAAGCAGTGCAACAGCCGGTTTGGGTTAATGCCATGGTGGAGGAGTATGACTCCATAGTTCGTAACAGTGTTTGGGATGTGCCCCCGAGACTGGAGAACAAGTCAGTGGTGAGCCCCCATTTGCTTTACAAGGTAAAGAAAGCTGCATATTATAGTGTGGAGAAGCATAAGGCTAGATTTGTGGCCCATGGCTTTTCACAGGTAGAGGGATTGACTATTGATGGGCCTCTAAATTAGACATAAATTAAGGCCAATGCCTCTAAATTAGACATAAATTAAGGCCCATCTGACTATCCTTCAGCACATTAAACATCTCTTTTTGCATTAGATAATGTATTTTAAACTTTAATATGTTCATTAGGAAGCTTTATGGATAATTGCATATTTGTGCCTAATATTATTTATTTTTGTGGAATATTATGAGAATTTTGGGTAGATTATGGAGATTCGGAGGAGGAGATAATAGGGACCTAGTCCCTACTATAGGAGGATCAATATTAAATAATAAATCAACAAGATATTATGGAATTATGGCACATATTGTGGTGCTCCAATGATTGAGAAAATCTAGGAATGTGTTCCCTGCAATTTAATGCAAATTCCTAGTATTGGGAACCAGATCCACTAATCAAGGGATTTTTGGTGGGGAAAGCTTCCTCCTTTCATGGGGAATGATTATTAATCATTTTGTATAAGTACCAAGTCGAATTTGCCTCTAGGGGTGGATTTTTATTTTCATAATGAGAGCACAATGGATGAAAGAAGTAGAAAATACAAAGGTAAAAGTAAAGAAACATAAGAAACACTATAAAATATGGCCTATTAGCAGTAAACCTTCACCAAAGAAGAGGCAAGAAGAAATTCAAGCAGTTAGTGAAGCTTGGAAAACAAGGATGAATTTCAAACCAATAATCCAGAACACTTCTTAACCATACTTAGACAAAAATCGATATGCCCCATATGGAAAAACTTAGCTCAGGGAAGACCATAGACAAAATCATTACAAAAATAAAACAATAAGACCTATCAACAATACACCTTCCTAGAGAGAAGTGACAAGAAGCAAGTCAACCTTGGCAATAAGGATGAATTTCAAATTATTAATCTACAGTACTTCCTAACCCTACTTGTTAGACAACAATTTACTATGCCTAGATGTCAAAACTCAACTCAGGGAAGACCACAAGCAAAATAAATCTTGGGAGGTGAGTAGATTCAATTTCAAGAGCCAAAATTATGTGATTATGTTCTAGATAAACTCACCACCCAGTTGTCCCATTAATGTGGTCAAAAAATCTCTCTTGCAATCAAATTATAATGGTACTAGTAACAATGCATGCCTATTATTCCTCATGCTAACCCCATCTAAGGCACACAAATCATGTATGGTTAGACATTTAAGAAATTTCATTTGGACCTCTTATCCCCTAACATTTAGGAATAACTAGAGGATTTTTTTGACTTGTGATTTTCATCACAATGAGTAATTTCATAAATTATATTTATGGCTTTCCATGGACATTCGGGTAGAGATACTCCTTACATTTGCTCAATTGATTCTCATGATCACTTTTTATGGAACCATGAATTGCTATATATTGTGTTTTGTTCACATTTGATAATATTTATCATTATAGTTTCCATGAATGTGACAATTTAGTGTAATTTGGTAATGGCTCATAACACTCTAGATGTGTGTCTCCTATTGGGTTATACTTGGGTGGGTCCATATTATCCATCCAATAGGTAAGTGTTATCACTTTTGGGTTGAGTTGTACTACTAGAGGCTTGGGAAGGTGTATTGTGTCCATATTACAAATCATACTTAACACTTTTTATTTTTCCCCTTATTCCATGCACTACTCTATTGTCCCGCTCATGTTTGGTTTGTCGTATGTCATAGCAAGGTTCATGCTTCGTAATCCCATAAGAAATCCCTCATCTTAAAAAGTTATTAGCTTGAGGTTGATGCAACCGAAAGGAAAAAATAAATTTAAAAGCCACCTTTACATTAGAAAATCAATTTAACAAAAGAAAATAACTTGAGCTATGCCACCTCGCTAGAGGCCAATGCCTCGAGTCCCATACTTAAAAGGGAATATCTAATGGACAAATGGACAAATGGACAAATCAAATAAAGAAAAAGGCAAGAAGGGGGTAGTAAGAAATAATGTTGAGGAAATGGTATCTCAATGCAAAAAAACGCACCTTCATTTTTAAAGGTGATCATGTTGATGAATATCTTCAACAAACCTTACTTGGCTATGCAAGTCAACTCATGAAGTTGCATGCCTAATTAGATCATCCATAGACACACATACCCTTGCTAAGTGTCCTAGGAACTACATCTTGTCTTAGAAGTGTCATATATAATAGTAGTCAATGTTGTCTTTGCTTATTCAATTTAGACAATGGGTACAAGTTAAATGAAGCATTGAGCTATTTTGAAAGATAGCATTTATGATCAATGACCTAATGATACATATCTAGATGCAATAGACGCTTATTTAAACAAAACCCTCTTGCATCAAGATCCCATGACATTTCCTTAGGATTTGTATATGTGCATTTGGGACCTATGTACCTACCTTGATATTTGTGTCTACTTTAAGATCCATGATACATGCCTTGGGATCTATGACAAAACCTTGGATCCTTAAGGTGGTCAACTTGCACACTTTATGGAGGTTGTTACACCTTGGAGGACGTACTAGCACACTTTTGAACATTTTTTATGGAGTCGTCCACCTTGGAGAACCTACACATGCCACAAGTGTGGCCCATTTTACTCTTTTGAGGAGGATGTGATTGTTGATGTTGTTAGCTTGGTTTGAGGAGGTAGTTGAGGACCTTCTGACTCCTCCTCTCTCATAATCAACATCATTGTATAAGTGGCATAACTACCTCTTGTTATATTGTATTGTTGACCATATCTCCATATTTAGTTAAGGAGATAATAGTTATTTATGTTTTTCTAGGTTAGATCTAGAAAGATAATATTTTTTTATTGAGAAGATTGTTGTTGTTAAAATTTGTAACTATGTTCGGTCTTCATAATATCTTATGTATTCTTGTTTTGTTTGTATTTGATGAAAAAGAGAAAGAAAATCTATTAGTATTATTTTATAGCATGGGTTTCATGCTCAAGGTCAATTTACTTATAGGTCAAGCACCCATTGCGTGCTTCTAGGGTTTTTTCATAGAATCAAGGAGTCAAAAGAGTCATTGTCATATGTAATAGACCCCATTGGGCATCTTGTATCATGTTAAAATAATGTATTTTGAGTCAAGTGTGTCAATGTATCCCTCCAATACCAAGTCGGCCTAGCAAAGATCAAGTCGGCCTACAAGAAGACAAGTCATCCCTATCTAGGGCTATTTGACCTCCAAGGGAAGCCTATATATATGTGACACTTGACCTCACTTGAAGATGATCCATCAAACTCGCAAAAAGAGATAAGAAGAGAAGCCTTAACCAACGAAAAAGAGGAGAATCAAAGAAATAAAAATCAAAGTTTGAAGTCTAAATTTTGAGCTGCATTCTCCCACACGTGCGAAGAAATTAGGGCACATTTTTGTTTCAGCAAGGTCCAAATTGCAGTCATCTAAAGGAGCCAAAATTTATTGTCAATTGGATCAAGTTTGAGAACCTTATTACCTAAAAGAAGAGAGCAAGCCTAGCGAAGGAACAATAAGACATTATGTTTCCCTAACATCATTCACACATGTGAAAAAGACTAAATTGAAGGAAGGTTGAAAATTGCAAGGCTGAAAAGAAAAACGAAAAAGTGTTGCAGGGATTGAGGTTGAGGATTTGGAGAAGTTTGACTATAGTTGACTTTGTTGCGCTTAAGTACATTGAAAAAAGGTTGACTTGGTCTTGGAGGGGTCCTTGTTTAGGTCTAAAGCTCTTGGAATTCATCATTTGAATATTATATAAGAAGAGAAGAATTTCTTGTGGGTTTTCCTCTCTAAGAGAGGTTTTGGCCCTGGCTTGCAACCTACATTTTGTGTCCACTTGTCCTATTTGGTCTTCATGTTTTTGGCAGTTGTTTGATGATAAGAACACAATAATAATCAAGAGAAGAAGAATTTAATTATAAATTCTACAAGTTGAAGTAAAAGAACATCACAAGTAGTTATCAAAGTAAGAGACTCTCACCCTAATCTAGATGACCTAGATTTCTCAACATGGTATCAAACACGGGGGGGACTACTTGCAAATCGATTCCAAACACCAAAACTCTAGAGGTTGGAGTTGATGATGGGACTTGCTTTCATATTTCTTGTATCCTCCTACACTACATGCGTATGGGTGACGCCTCTAGAGATTTGAACATGGGTGGGACTACTTGCAAATCGATTCCAAACACCAAAACTCTAGAGGTCAGAGTTGGTGATGGGACTTACTTTCATATTGCTTGTATCCTCCTACACTACGGGTGTATGGGTGACACCTCCAGAGATTTGAACGCGAGTGGGACTACCTGCAAATTGATTCCAAAACTCCAGAGGTCGGAGTTGGTGATGGGACTTGCTTTCATATTGCTTGTATCGTCCTACACTACAGGCATATGGGTGATGCCTCCAAAGATTTGAACACAGGTGGGACTACTTGCAAATCGATTCCAAACACCAAAACTCCAGAGGCCGGAATTGGTGATGGGCCTTGCTTTCATATTGCTTATATCCTCCTACACTACGAGCATATGTGTGACACCTCCAGAGATTTGAACACGGGCGGGAATACTTGCAAATCGATTCCAAACACCAAAACTCCAGAGGTCGGAGTTGGTGATGGGACTTGCTTTCATATTGCTTGTATCCTCCGACACTACAGGTGGAGGGTGACACCTCCAGAGATTTGAACAAGCTAAGGTGACAAGGAAAGGCAACTTGAAGATCACTCAATTGGAAAAAGAATACATAAGGGTCGAATAAGAGCATCAAGGAGATCTAGTCATCACATCACAAATACCTTATCATCTTAAAAGAAGAACTCTTGGAAGAATAAAAGAATATCTCAAGGACCCTACTTCCATCTCAAAGAAAGAAGGACTCTATACATTTGAAGCATCTTGGAAAGCCTCCATCATCATCCAAAGGAAAAAATAAGAAGCATTTCATCATCATCAAAGAAATCAATTTAATCTTCCTCACGTTGAAGAAAAGACTAGACCTCAAACATTTTTGAAGGAAGAAAAACCTCTCTCCTCATCATGAAGAAGAAGCATTGTCATTATGAAGAAGGAAGATCATCCCTCCCTCATTCTAAATCTCACACTCTAGTGAAAGGCATCATCTTCAAGGAAGCATCTTCAATGGTCAAGTACTTTATATTTATGTCTCATCCTACAAGTCAAATGACTACTTTATGAAAGGAGAACAATAAAATTGTTGGTACATAAAATTACCTTGCATGGAAGAAGATAATAGATTTGATTCTCATAGAAAATGAAGTTTTTGAGTATGTCAAGGGCTCCATCACAAAGCCTCCTCAAGAACAATCTCAAGGATTGTCAAAGTATATGAAAGGAGAAATAAGAGCTCAAAGAATCCTCATTGAATCTATCAAGAATTCTCTCATTCCCTTTGTAGAAAAATTGAAGACATCAAAAGAGATCTATGAAAAGTTGGTGGAGTTGTACTCTGTAAGTACAGTTGGGGAAATAATATCTTTAAGAAATGAATTATACAAGATGAAAGTATCAAAGGAAGAAGGGATAGCTTCATATCTCATGAAGGTATCTCAAATTAGAGATCAACTACAAGAGTTAGGAGAAACAATGTCAGATCCAGAGATGACCACTTGTGTATGCAATGTGTTACCAGATGAATGGGGCAACTTTGTATCAAGCATCTATGGAAAGAAGGAAGCTACACCATTCAGTGATCTATGGGCATTATATAAGATTGAAAAATCTAGATTAAAAGCAAAGAATGGCATTGGATCAAAATAAGCAAACACAAGCATTTGTTGCTATGACAAGGAAGAAAGGAAAGTTTGGAAATTTCAAGCTCTAAAGAATATTGATATGTCTAAGATTCAGTGTTATGAATGTAATGAATATGGGCATTTCAAGAGGAATTGTCCTAAACTCAAGAGGGGCAACAAGGAAAGGAAAGAAAGAAGTGAATCCCATGCAGCCGAAGAAGTAGAAGAACAAGAAGAGAGGAAAATAAAGGAGGAAGAAGTGAAAGACCTCTATTATTAAAGGTCTCTCATACTTTAAGTCTATTTTCAAGTCAATGTCATGATAGAAGCATTACAGTTATGGTAGGATGCATTGTAGCAGTGATTGATATGGCATCATTATTAGAAGCATAGAAGAATAGTACAAATAGTAGTTTGTAAAGTGTGAAGTAAGTTATCTAGCAAGATTAAAAGAAAGAAGCTCATCACACTTCATCATCATTAGAAATAAGCATAAGGATCATCAAGATCCTCCACCTGAATCTTTGTTAAAAAGGTTCACCTCTACTTGGAAGAAGCAAGTGTTACATAAATGGTCAACATTCCACCTAGTGTGGGATCCACAATTTAGAAGGATGAAGGTACGATGATAGAAATATGCAGCATGATAATTTAGTTGAAGTATTTTTCCATCTTCGGGCAAGGGAAAGGAAGTTGCTAAAGGAGGTCTAGATGACCACATAAAGGAAAAAGACATGCATGTATTTGGTAATTTATTTTTAGATAGAGTCATGTCGTCACTTAGTTGCGAATGGAATGGTTGGAATACTATCTCATGAGCATGGTTGAAGAAGAAGGAACCCTTCCTTATGAATGACACATAAAGGCATAAATCAATATGTCTTGAACTCTTTTACATTATAAATATGATAGAATCAACATCATATGACCTCATATGAGGTGGTGGACAATAATTGTCTTTATGCAAGATAAGCTATATATATAAAAGATCTTGAGGAAGCAGTATATGAAGAAGGTGAAAGAAGAGTTCGTGAAGATGTGTCTATAGCTACTTGATCAACTTTTGATATTAAAAGGATTGGCTATAACATCTCCATAAAGAAATTATGAAGACCTCATGTAGAATATACGGAGGTGGGCCATAAGGTTTATAATAAGAGGGAACTATGTTAAATAAAGGAGTATGTGAAGAAGTTATGAAGACCCTAATGAGTACGATGAAGAAGGATAACCTCAGTGATGGAAGCCTTGGAGATGGATTCGTAAAGAAGATGTCAATATTGCAAAAGAAAATGTCATGATGAAAGGCCATCATAAAGAGGTAATTATATTTTCGATGTTCACTTTTGATTTATGAAAGCATCCGATTGGATTGGAATAGAGCTACCAACAAAAGATCATAGAATTTCACCTACAACTTGTACACATAAATTTGGATGGATGATCCTAAGAAGAACATGACTTGGGAGAGGTAGCAACATGAAGGATAGCCTAATGATGACAAAGATTGTCACTTTCCGAAGGATGACATTTCTAGAATTAATTGGTTCAACATTATGTTTTGTTGAAGGGAAGTAATGTAGAAGATGGTCGAAGCCCTACGAAGAAGTTATAGAAGAAGATGGCTCCATGATATAGAAGTTGAAGTTTATACATGACCTAATGATGCAAAAAGCGAAGACCTACAAGCAGTTGATAATACCATGATCTCTACAAGAGAACAGATAGTTGTTGGAAACAAGTCCCTAGTTAAGAGGGAGCTTGGGTATATTCCTTTCATGTAAAGGAATGAGTAGGTCCTCCCTAATTAAGAGGGAGAGATAAACACATCATTCTTGTCTTCATATCATGAAGAAAGAATGGAAGATTGGGTAACCATCTGAGACTGATATTGATACTCTTCGAGGATAAGGTAGGCATCCAATAGGTAAGAGTAGTCAAAGAGAAGATTCCTTGAGGATGTGTAAATCCAAGACAAGAATGGTCCTAAAAGGACATACCTTGTGAACATCCAGACGAGGTATGACAATGATGAAGGTGTTTATAAATCATTGTCTCCCCAACATTGTGCTCTAATCTTGTGGAGAGATAGAGTTGTTAGTCAAGGCCTTGATATATGACAATGTTGGTTGATATGATGAGATACACTGATATAAGTTGAAAAGATAACTTATGAGATGGCTTACCAATCCGACTCTTCTTATGAGAATTCTTCAATATGAGAATGTCCATGTACCTATATATTATGAATACCTCCCTACTTAAGAGGGACTGTTGAAATTTATAACTAGGGTTTGATCTTCATAATATCTTATGTATTCTTGATTTTTATGTATTTGATGAAAAAGAGAGAAAATTTATTATTATTATTTTATAGCATGGGTTTCGTGCTCAAGGTCAATTTATTTATAGGTCAGTTACCCATTGTGTGTTTCTAAGGTTTTGTCATAGAATCAAAGAGTCAAAAGAGACATTGTCTTATGTAATAAACCCCATTGAGCATCTTGTATCATGTCAAAAGAATTTATTTTGAGTCAAAGGTGTCAATGTATCCCTCCAAGACCAAGTCTGTTAATTTTGGTATGTTCTATGCTTAAGAGCAATTTAATTCAATTTCTTAATTAGCCCAATATCAATATCCAATTTAGCAATCACATCGGCATGATAGTAAAATGCAGATAGAACATAAACATAAACAGTAGAAGACGAGCCAAGACAAGAGAACACAAGATGTGGCACTAGCCGGGGACCAACCCCAATGTGGGGAAACCCTTTTTTGATCAATTCTTCTTATATTTTTCAATAGTTTAGCAGAGAGAAAGAGATAGAGTACAATGATTTGAAGTCAATACGGACTTGTCAAAATAGGAGATATGTTTTGGAGAATTTGGTATCTACGGATAAATACTAATTCCCTAGATAAGTAGCCATATCTAGAACAACAGTTTAAAGTATTTTAGTCTTTCCCTATAAGCAATAGATAAGATGAGAAGACCTACTTGTAGTTCCGCTTTCCTCTCATCTCCTTTGTATCGATCCTGTTGCTTCTTCTCATACGTAATACGCTTGAGAAGTACCTGTAAACACAACAGAAAACAAAGAATCGATCAAAGCAAAAGATCTATTGAATATAAGTGAATGGAATCAGATACATTTCACACATATAAGCATTATAAAACAATACAAACATATGGGAGAAAGGTTCAAACACTTTATTAAATAGAAGAAGGATTACAACCATTGTGTCTAATTCAAAGCCATTCCTCCAGCTTGGATCCCATCCACATCACATCAAAAGCATGACAAACTTGTAGCATTACAATACTTGCTTCAAAGCCAAATCTCACAACAACATTATCTCCTTACAATTCAACATAATCCAGTCCCCGATCACTTACATGAGTGGTCAATTTATAGGGAGATGAAGGAGCTTTTGTCATAAATGGTGGCATTGAATGGCCTTCCATACTTAGAATTAGTTCCATGGAGGAAGGGATGAGAGGATAGGATGCATCTTAATTCATTCCTCATCCATTTTCGAGCTCATAGGAGTTGATAAGTGAGGGAACATTCTAGATGACTCCAAAAGATAAGAATATTCCCCAAACCCTATGTGAATTTTTCTCAAACTCGCCCAGCGCAAGTGAAAGGAATCCTAAGTGCTCTGCAGAGCACCTTGGCATGGACTTAACTGCTCTATAGCGCACCCTTACATGGGCCTACCTGCGTTGGTCCCTCTAGAGGCCATTTCTGGATGTCTTTAAGTCATGAAACTGTCTGGGAAGGAGGCATTCAAAAGGGTGACTTGTTTAGGGCATGTAGCAACTGAAATTAGGGTTTGATGAGCCCTAAAACACTGATCTGGATGATGGGATTGATGTACCCAAATGTATCTGTAACAAGATCTGACATCAAAGATCTTCACCATGAAGATGACACAATGAAGTTGCAATTTTGGCACCAAGGACTGCAGTTCTGAATACTGGTTAGGGCATACTTGTCAGAAATAAGTCAGCCCTAAAAAGTGCTCCAACAGTCACCTAAAGGACTACGGCTTGCCTTCCACAAGACCCTCCTTCCTTTGTTGCATCATAGGTAAGGGCATACTTATCAGCACTCAATCTTCAACTGATTCCAGCATATCAAGCCTCTAGAGCTACGGTTCTCCAAGGTGAGACCCTTACACCACCACGTTGCTCCTTGTTGGTTAAATAACCCTCAACACAACACTTATAAGAGCCTCATGTTGTTGGCTATGGCCTGCGGCCTTGCTCAACAACTCTAGTACTGATTAGGGCACAAAACATAGTCTCCTAACAACCCCAAAATCTGCCCAGATTTGCCTTTAATTAATGCGGTTGCCCTCCAAGGGGAGGTTGTCCCCTTCGCTATAATTCATGGTAGCCTTCTAGCCCTTAACAATGGCTCTACCCTCCTCTCATTACAATAGCATCCTACAGCCCTTAGAACAGGCCTGCGACAGCCTTTCTAGAGGATTGTTCCACCCTCTACGAGCCCTCAAACAACTCCCTTTCTCCTCGGCCTTCTAGCAAGATACTCGGCCTCCTTTCAACCCTTCAGTCTTCCTAAAATGGCTTCAAAACAGCCCTATTTCACCCATGTTGAATTGCCTCTTTTTGTTGTGGCCCTAAGCTTCAAACTTTGGCCTTTATCCCTACAAGGGCACCCAAGAACAACACCCAAACAACCTCTCTTTCCCATGATGTATCTACAGCAAAACAGAAAACTTCCACGTTGCTTCTAGGGCTTTTTTCACGTTGTCTTATGAATCCTTCTTGTTGCGGCTAGGGCTTCTCCTTTATTGCGGCTAGGGCTTGAGACTCTTCTCTCCACCAAGTCCTCATTTTGAGAAGACATACTCAAACAAGTGGAGAGAGAGATCATGAGATGATGTGCACCTAAAATGACTTGAGGTCTCCTCTATTTATATGCAACGTTGAGGATGAGCTGGGGGTTAAAGTGCTTGTTTTGCTTGCTGACCGACCTTGACAATTTGTCAATAATACAAATAAATTCATATTTTTATTTTAGATCAATCCTACACCTCTCGAAGAGAGGAATCCAAGAAAGATATCAGTTGTCATAAATAAGGTGTCCCACATGGAGTTTGGCCCTAGTTGCCAATTTTAACAAAGTCGGCCTACAAGAAGACAAGTCGGCCATGCCTAGGGTTATTCGACCTCTAAGGAAAGCTTATATATATGCGACACTCGACCTCACTTGAAGATGATCCATCAAGCTCGCAAAAAGAGATAAGAAGAGAAGCCTTAACCAGCGAATAAGAGGAGAACCAAAGAAAGAAAAATGAAGCTTGAAGTCTGAATTTTGCGCTGCATTCTCCCACGCGTGCGAAGAAATTAGGGCACATTTTTGTTTCAACAAGGTCCATATTGCAGTGATCTAAAGGAGCCAAAATTTATTGTCAATTGGATCAAGTTTGAGAACCTTATTACCTAGAAGAAGAGAGCAAGCCTAGCAAAGGAAGAAGAAGACATTATTTTTCCCTAACATCACCCACACGTGCGAAAAAGACTAAATTGCAGGAAGGTCGAAAATTGCAGGGCTGAAAAGAAAAATGAAAAAGTGTTGCAGGGATCAAAGTTGAGGATTTGGAGAAGTTTGACTATAGTTGACTTTGTTGCGCTGAAGTACATTGAAAAGAGGTTGACTTGGTCTTGGAGGGGTCTTTGTTTAGGTCTAAAGCTCTTGGAATTCGTCATTTGAATATTATATAAGAAGAGAAGAATTTCTTGTGGGTTTTCCTCTCTAAGAGAGGTTTTGGCCCTAGCTTGCAGCTTACATTTTGTGTCCACTTGTCCTATTTGATCTTCATGTTTTTGGTAGTTGTTTGATGATAAGAACACAATAATAATCAAGAGAAGAAGAAGTTAATTATAAGTTCTACAAGTTGAAGTAAAAGAACATCACAAGCAATTATCAAAGTAAGAGAAATCACCCTAATCTAGCTAACCTAGATTTCTCAACAATTGTATCACTTGTCTATATAACAAAATCACCTCTCATTGTAAATTTTGCTAGAAGCATGTGGAGAAAACTATTTGTCTACCTTTTGGTTATCCTATAGATGGTTAATTAGAGTGCTCTCATGGAGATTTTGTCAATGTGTATACTTAAATGGATGGATGTCAAAGGATCAATGGTCTTGTGTGTCAATGAGTAAGTCCTTTCTCTTTGAATCTTTGTGGTAATTTATTTTGAAATGTTGTGAGTGTGGTATTGCTTCCCTAGTTTTCATAATGTGACATCTTCTCCTTCTTTGATAGGTCCCTTCTCAAGACTATTGGAGGTTTTCAAGTGAAGATCTTCCGCTTTACTATCCTGAAATTTTTTAAGCTACTAAAATGATTTGATAGGGTTTGAAGTGGTAAATCCTAACTCTCTTTTTAGTTTTAGTTACAACTTCTCAACAGAGACCTTAGTTGACCCCATATGTCCAATCAACAGACTAGGCACTAGTCTATTCATGTTCTAGTCAAGCCTAAAAGGAGTTGTCTAGGTGACCATGGCAACGCTTCCATGTTGCACTCAACCTTAATTTCTTGTGAAGGCTTTTGCACTAGGGGTGAAAGATTGTGTGATAACAGGAAAAAGCAAAGAAATATAAAGGCATGCCATTAGAAAGGAGGATTGTCTGCACTTAATAAACAATCTTAAGTGAAATCATTGAGAGCTAAATGGTTAATGACAGCAATCAAATCTTCTTGGAATTGGAACAATCTAGTCATGAAGCCTGCTAGGCCCATCGTAGATCAATCTCCTTTTGCTCAACTAAAATGATGAAATCAGAGAGCAACTAAAATTCAAAATATGGTGAAATCATGGCCGGTGCTCAATCTCTACTCTCTATTTCTGCTGGAATCTTCGTATCACTGTCAATAGCAATGTTTTCAGGGATCTAGAGAATTGATAGGATCCAAATCATACAGTTATCGAAAAAAAGGCCATAGGCATACTTCAACTACAACAACAAGGTATAATGGGACCCTAATACAGTCCTGGAGTCAAAATTCAGACTAAAAAAAAAGATCTGAAATTCTTGAATAAGTGATCATTAGTTGCAATCCTTCGTGGATGGATTGGACATGGAAAAAAGATAAATGCATCATCTCTGCTAAAATGAAGAATCTCTGTCTACCTTATAGCAAGGCTATGGCTTAACTACCGGATCACTAGAACTTAGCATAAAAGTTGTAATAGCTTCTAGGAAAGATTATGTATGCAGATTTGGAAATTCAAAATTCTCTGTAAACAGAATACTTCCTTTGTCAAAGACTTCATATTTGGTTGCCAATTAGGCTCAGGAAAGCAGTAGTAGATTGCATGTACCTTTTCATCACAAACTTAAAACTGTTGCATGTGCGTTGCAGAACTGCAAACAAGCAAAATAATATTCAGAGGCACTAGCCACCAACCAAGCAAGAATTTCTCATAGAATAAGTAATTCTAGGGACACATTTGAAAATCTCCTCGTGTTTAAACATTGTTTCATATTGTTGGATGCAATGTTTTGAATTTGACGTGGAAATCAATATGTGACAAGCTTTAGCAAATGAACCCGTTAAATATATTCCAACATATATCATATACAAATGTCTTATAACATGTCTAGTTTACAACTTAAGTTCATTATAAGAAATAATTAATGACATCATTATTTCCAGTCCATAATTGAGCTGCTCCAGCTAGAATTTCATAGACACCAGATCACTGGTGATGAAATAGAACCGACAATGATAGAAGTGGTAGATGTCTTCAATTGACAAAGAGTTAGAAACAAGGGGTGTGGTGGCAATATACGGAAAGACTTTGTCGCTCTGGCGTGAGACCTAGAAGCCAGAAGCAGTTTACATATTCATATAGGTTATAACGAATCATGCTGCATTGTATAAAAATATGTTTGAATGGCTTAAAGCAAGAAAGAGATCATAGGCAGTCCACCATTTCAGCAGAGTTTGTCATTTTGTAATCTTTACGCTCTCAAGATGTCCCCTCCTTTGTTACAACTTACAAGGCCTGTTGCAAGCTCTGTAAATATAATTATTTTCTCAATAATGTTATACAAAAGGAAAGCAACGTATTCATATTCAATTCAAAAACCATCAATATATTTAAATGACTCTAACATGAATTGCTGATTTTGGCTGGCTAGAAGCCAGTTTCTACATATTCATATAGGTTATAGCGAATCACGCTACACTGTATAAAAAATGTTTGAATGGCTTAAAGCAAGAAAGAGATCATAGCCAGTGCACCATTTCAGCAGAGCATGCCATTTTGTAATTTTGACGCTCTCGAGATGTTCCCTCCTTTGTTACAAGACCTCTTGCAAGCTCTGTAAACGTAATTATTTTCTCAATAATGCCATACAAAAGGAAAGTAACTTATTCAATTCAATAAAAATGTCTTCTGAATTCGGCATAAGCCATCAATATATTTAAATAATGACTCTAACATGAATTGATTTTCCCATATCGATTCTTCCAAAATTGTACAAATGAAAATATAACAGGTTTCTTAGTAAAATTCAGAAATCATACCATCAATACAATACGTTTCCTAGCGATGTATTTGTTAACAGCGTACCTAAGCTTTTTGTGATACAAATATTGTTTGTCTTTCTTTCCTTAGTTTTGCTGGTAATCTCCACGTGGACGCCGTCCTTCTGTGAAATCACATTAGAATTAAACCTCTTACAACAATTTATTGCGTAATAGTCTTACAGATGAATTAGATTGCAGAGTTCCAGTCAGCATACAATTGAAGGTTCTTGTTTACTGCAGTAGCTGTTACAGGGGGATGTGTCTAACATTCTGAACTAAATCATTTGCTTTTCACTGTGGTTTCAAAGAATCTGTTCCTTCTCCTCCACATCATTTAATAGAAACTTGGCATCGGGAAGATACTCCACCGCCCTCATATCTTGCTAAAGACTCTCCAACTCTTTATAGATTTCCTGGGTTTGGGAGTGTGATTCATCTCCTCCAAGAAAAGCATGCACCTGATTATTCACCTCAATCCAACTGCATCCAGGTGTCTTTTTGATGCCTCTGTTTTTCATCATTCGCCTGACCTTTTCAATGTCACCCCACCTACCAGCTGCAGCATAAATGTTTGAGAGAAGCACATAAGGTGCAGCACTTGTAGCGTCCAACTCAAGAATACATTCTGCCACCCATTCTCCTAACTCTACGTTGTTATGCATTCTACAGGCACTAAGCAAACAATTCCACACAGCAGCATCAGGTTGTATTAGCATGTTTTTGATGAAGTTTTGCGCTTCATCCAGAAGTCCAGCTCGGCAAAGGAGGTCAACCATGCATCTATAATGCTCCATTGAAGGTGTGATGTGATAATGTTCGGTCATAGAGTTGAAATATCGGTAGCCCTCATCCACTAGACCTGCATGGCTACATGCAGACAAAACACTGAGTAAAGTAACATAGTTGGGTTTTATGCCACAACATTTCATTTCTTCAAAGAGTTGAAGGGCTTCCTTGGCATAGCCATGCATGGCATAGCCTGTAATCATACTTGTCCAGGACACAACATCTCGTTGATGCATTTGGTCAAACAATGCACGTGCCTTCCGTATGCTTCCACATTTTGCATACATGTCTACAAGAGCACTCATCACAAAGGGATCAGACTGAAACCCTCTTTTATTTATTTCATCATGGATCTCCCTACCCTTGTCCAGGCTCGTTAAGTTGGCACAAGCTGGAAGAACACTAGCAAAGGTTTTCGGGTCTGGCTTCACACCTGCCAACTGCATCTGATGAAAAAGCTTCAGAGCCTCCCCATCATGTCCATTCTGAGCAAACCCCGCAATCATGGCATTCCATGAAATAGTGGTTTGTTGAGGCATTTCATTGAAGACTCTCAGGGCCTCATCAACAAGCCCATTCTGTGCAAATCCTGCCATCATGACATTCCATGAGAAAAAGTCTCTTCGAGGCATTTCCTGAAAGAGTTTTGCAGCCTCATCAATAAACCCATTCCGTGCAAACCCCGCAATCATGGCATTCCAAGAGTAGACATCTCGCGCAGGCATTTGCTTAAAAACCTTCAAGGCCTCATCCATAAGCTTATTGTGTGCATATCCTGAAACCAGTGTTGTCCAGGAAACAACATTTGGTTGATGCATTTTGTCAAACAACTCGCGCGCCTTCTCCATTTCCCCGCATTTTGCGTACATGTCTATGAGGGCATTCGTCACAGAGAGATGAGATTGAAACCCTCTTCGTATTATTTCCTCGTGGATCTTCACACCCTGTTTCAGAGATGCGAGGTTGGCACACGCTGAAACAACACAAGAAAAGGTAAACGTATTGGGTTGGATACCTGTTGGTTCCATTTGGTTAAACAGCCTCAATGCCTCTTCAGCAGGCCCCTGCCTTGAATAGCCTGAGATCATAACAGTCCATGAACAGACATCTCGTTGAGGCATTTGGTCGAAAACTCTGCGAGCGTCGATCAGACTCCCGCATTTAACATACATGTTGAGCAGCGTGTTCTGTAGAAGTCTGTCCGCCATAAATCCCCTCTCATTCATGTGGGCATGGATTAGTTTTCCTTCTGGCAAGGTTTTCTTCTGAATGCAAGCCTGCAAGAGCGAAACATATGCAGAAGAGTCTATAAAGCTGTCTGTTATACACAAAAATTGCAACACCTCCTTCAAACGGCCCTGTTTACAGAGTTCTGTGATTTTGTCAAGAGTAGTCGTGTTCGAATTAGGTTGTGATATTTTAGAAGTAGCACTGTTCAAGTTTGGCATTCTACGTTGAAACTGAAACGCTGGTTCAACTAACAAAGCCACCATTATCTTTATTTTTTTCGGAGTGTTCTTATTTTCCCTGATTGTTTGATTGTTTAAATGTTGTATCATGTCCAGTTCAACGCTGTTACTACAAAATAATCAGCAACAGCGGCTTTCTTGCCTCTTAACCATTTCGCTTTCTTGCCTGTTAACCATTTCATTGCTTCATCCGTTGACAAATACCCTGCTTAGCCATTCGACTGCTTCGCCCGTTTGGAAATCGCCAGCCGGGTGGAGCATGGTGGGATTATTGAAAATTGATTCCAAATACCAAAACACCAAAATTTTAGAGTTAGTAATGAGACCAGACTTCAAAAATTTCTAAGTTGGTGATGAGACGAGACGTACTTCTGGTATTTTCCTTCACTACACAATAGCAGCAAAATGTTGCTAATAAATCACACTATAAGTGAAAAATGCCTAGAAAAATTATCCACTCTGCATTAAGTTAATGATAATGATATTTATACTGGGAAGGGTATTTCCGATGAGTCATCTCTCATGAACATTATAATACATGTGTAAAGGTGTCAAGCCATGTCACCAAGCCATTCTTTGGTGTTAGAGCGATCTCACATTAATGTCCGATTCCATGTTTTACCGACCATTTTAAGTTGCTCTAGGTTTAGGATCGTTTTATTTTCGTGGTTGGCTTCTCTTACTCAATTGTTTAGAGAATTTAGCAACGTGATTCATTATTTAGATATTTTTTTCAAGTATTTCTATTCAATATTTAGGTTAGATATATCTATTTAAGTTTTTCTTATGGGAGTATTATGTGATTATTATTGAAAGTATTTTTTTGAATTTTTAAGTTTTTTATTCAATATTAGGTTAGCTTTGATCTAATTTAGTTTAGTTCAAAAAAAACTCTCCAAGTATTTAGTCAGATTTTTATTTTATTTTTTTCTTTTTCTTCTTTCTTTCGGAAGGAAAAATGGTAATTTTATTCAATCTGAAAACAAAGAATAAAATTACATTTCATATATGTTGGTAAGTGTTTGGTCATGTCAGTGTTTCAACTGATGTACAAAAAAGAGAAAAATTTGTAAAAATTACATAATTTGTCGGGGCTAAGTGTGCTAATAGTCACTTCGCTTTCCCTTCCCTTTTTGTCTTTCTTTTTCTGAACCTTTTACCAAACTCCTTGGTTGGGAACCGTTGTTATTATTCCTAGTTGATTTCCATCTGCCTTCGGGGGTACTTCTTTGTCTGAGTTTAAGCTCTTGGATACATGGGATCCCTTTATACCCACTAATTCCTTTTTGATGGGTGTTTATGCTTTTTGTTGCTTTGATGCAATGATCTCTACTGGTTTAGTACCCTTCTAGCTATGAATCAAGATTTTTGACTAATCTTAGACTCCTCCATTTGCTTGGCTACCAGTTTGTGTCTGAGCATCTATATTTGGGGTATTTCCCATGGGCTCTTCTTCTTCGTCTTCAGAAGTTTCTGGAAATAGCCAACCACTTAGCTTAGAGGCCTACCTCTTTTTCTTTTTTGGGTCTTTTTTGCCTGTGGGTAGGTGTTCTACAGCTGTCTTGTTTGAAAACATGTTCGACATCTAAATGTTATATTCTCATAATCTAAAACTTGAGTCCATTGAAAGTTTTCATGTTTTAAATGAATATGATCAAGAAGATATTTGTTAAGGTCTATCTCTACACATATTCTAGCAAATATAAAAGATAACTTTTGTTGTTCTATCCAAATCCATTCTTTTGAATTTACCCAAAGTATTCTCAATATCCTTCAAGACCTTATGGTGTCAGAAGGGAAGAGGAAGATTTGGTAACCTAACCCATACTAGCATTGTTGTTACCACCACGCTTGTATCATCGAATTCTAGGAAACATGGGGTAATGAAAAGTCTAGCTCTTCCTCAAAACCATGGCCCTTCATTTAGAACATGTTCCATATCTTGCGGTGTGTCAAATTGAACTATGAAGAAGCCCTTTGAGCATAAGTAGGGATCACAGTTTTGCATCCAAGAAGAAAACACCCACTGATATAATTCTTTAGGTATCTGCCAAAAACCATTAAACCTGCAAAGTAATGCCTTAGTTTGTATATCAACAAAATACAATTTACCTCTGGGTTTTTACATCCATAGCTAGTACCTTGTCCATTTGTTGGACTATGTGAGGTCCTAGTATATTTTGGATTTGATCAGCTAGAATGACAATCTTCCCTTTCACTAAATTCTTGAATGAGGTTGATCCACTAGGGTTTCTAGGATTTGTATTAGGGTTTTTGAAGCCCGTAGCTCCACCCCTTAGTCTTAGATTTAATATTATAGTAGAATCCCTTATCATGCCATAATCTTTCAGCTATAGGCAATCTTGGAGCATTTTTCCTTCGTATAACAAAACTTTGAGTGTCATTGGTATTCCCATGTCACTTTGAATGCTTTGCTTCAGGTGTTTCACTAGATTTGAGCCTCAGATCCATCAGATAGATGTCTTCCCATTAATTTTTTTAAGAATATCTGGTATTTTTCTTTTTCTATCTTTCTTTTATCCAAATATGGAGGTAAAAGACAGAGAGGAGACCCATAGAAGGGTGGATCTAGAGATAAAATATGAGATTTATCAAAATTTGTAAGTCTTTCGGCCAGATCTGAGAGTAAGAGACAAAGGGAACCCTTATGATCTATATCTACTCTAATGTGTAGATATGGAAACTACCATCATGAACAGAATGAAAAAGATGCAATCCCTTTGTTCCAAGGGAGTCTCCATGTAAAAAACATGTCTCGTAATACAACTAGAGTTGAAAATATCAGCCACCACATCTTTGGTTAGCACCGTCACCTCCCATGTAGGAGGGTGGATCCTCACTAAGAGTCAGAACTGCTAACAACTGCATCTTCGATAAGCACAGGTTTTGAAAAACGATCCTTTATATGTGAAGGATCATGGTTCGATAGCCCTTCATGGTGTTATCCACAACGATCTCGAGCTTCGAGTCCAACTTGACCTTGTCCTCTTCCAGATTTGTAAGAGAAAAGATGAAATGCACCCCCTTATTCATGCTAATAAGGAGAATTGGTTACTAAGAAGAGCCAATTCCCAATGTACAGTCATGAGAATGGGATTTAAAAGTTTTGATTTTTTTTCTAACTAGAATTAAACAACATCCTAGCATTCATCTCGTCACGTTAACATGCCATGTGGCATGTTGCTCTAATGCCACTTCACTATTGTAGCATCCTCATCAACCCTCTAATAAATAAGAGTCATGAATGGGAAGCACAAGAATGTACAAGGGAGATACTAGTCAGACTAACCTATTTGTTTTTGTTTCATAACTCACAAGGAAGCATTTTAGTCTTCTTATTGTTGATATATTTTAGGGATTTAAGGGATTACTAGTTTGTGTGCTTGAAATAGGTATAATTTTTTAAAAATAAGCCTTCAAAACAAAGGAGAAGTTATTGAACTACTCCAATACCAAAAGATTCTTTGAACAAGAGCACTCAAGGGTTGCTTAATATATACAGATATCGTCATATGAGGAGGATTTTGGTTTATTTGTCTATATATGACCCTTGTTACATAGTGGCATATGCTAGAAAATAATTAACAGAGCAACGGAGCACATACAATATTGCGGAAACACAAAAACATAAATGCATAAATAAGAGAGACACAAATATACGTGGTTCACCCAATTTGGGCTACATCCACGAAGAAACAACCAGTTTTTTTTTTATTATCCAGCAAAATGAAGAGATACAACCTACAACATATCCGTTGTAATTTCATCTTCGCTCTCACACAATCTCCTCTCTCTTTCTTGCTCAGAATTATAATACACAATCGCAATACAATTCCCTGATATAAACCAAGGGTTTCCTTCTAGGAAAAAAAACCCTAAATTAACATAACTTCTATCGTCACATCATCTACCTAATGAACGACCCAGATTGGCTACGAAATTACAATATTTTACAAGGCAATTTTTCATCTAATTTTAGCTTTGGGGGCGTTGCCCCCGAAACCCCTGTGTGGAGGGGTGTACAGTCTTCGTGGGGTATACACCTGATCCGGATCTTGGAGGGAGGCCCCCAAGATCTAAGAGATTGAAAGGTATCTTGGGGGGAGAGACCCCCAAGATCTGAAAACTTGAATTGCCAGAAGAAAAATATGAGAATGCCCAATAAACAAAACCACAAAGAAACTTGTTATTAAAATCCAAGTGAAAATAAAACCAGCTAGGGCAATGGTAGCTTATCTCTGAGAAGAGATGTGTGGCTACATGCCTCTGAACTGTAAAGGCTACATTGTGGCGGACAATCTGTCCTTTTACAAAATGTGACTTGT
>APFE031110941.1:0-17173 GCA_000404065.3 Pinus taeda
TTGTTAGATACGGAGTACCCAGGGAGATAGTCACTGATCAAGGTACCCAATTCACCTCCAAGTTAGTCAAGGATATTATAGACAAATATAAGATCAAGCATAGGAAAAGCACACCCTATCATCCACAGGCCAATGGGCAGGTGGAATCTACAAACAAAACTTTGGAGGGTATCATTACTAAAACTGTTGCCATGAACAGGAAGAATTGGGAGGAAAAGCTCAAAGATGCACTCTGGGCTTACAGAATCACCTGGAAGGATACTACGGGATTTACACCATATTAATTGGTGTACGGTAAAGAGGTAATGCTTCCTATTGAGTTTCAGATTCACACTTTTAAACTAGCTGCTGATTTACAAATTGACTTGGACGAGGCACAAAAAGAAAGAATCCAGCAGCTTAACCAGCTGGATGAAATGAGGCAGCAAGCAGAGGAGACCACCATCCTCATGCAAAAACAAAGGAAGCAATGGCATGATGCTCATATCAAGAAGAAGCAATTTAAGGAAGGTGACTGGGCTCTACTTTTTGACTCTAAGTTTAGAGACCACAAAGCCAAGTTTACCACCCACTGGATGGGCCCTTATGAAATTGTTCAGGTTTATGACAATGGATCTGTGAAGCTCACAACTATTGATGGAGAAGGCCATTCCTTTACTGTCAATGGTCATCAACTGAAACTTTACACCAAGCCCATCAGCAAGGAAGATTTTCTACACACAGTTTCTCAACAAAGTGAGGTTGAGATACTGCAGCCCTCAACTGCAGTCTCCCTGCCTTAGTTTATTTTCTTTCAATTTTTGAAAAAACATATATAGGAAAGAACAAAAAAAAAAAAGAGAAAAAAAACAAACATAATTTTTTTATTATTTTTTTTAAATAAATAAATGGGTTAGATGTGAAAACCAGATTCTGGCACACTCTAACCTCGAATTCCTACTTGAAAACCAATTCGTTGGCGAGTAAGAATTCTTTTCCTTTATCATTGCTTCATGTTTTCAGCTGAATTTTGACTTGAGGACAAGTCAAAAATTTTGTGGGGGAGAGGAGCATCAGTATTCTTATTTTCTTATCTCTCCATTGTACAATTGTTTTTTGTAAATTTTCCAAACAGTTTGTTCCACCATTCCATACTTCAATGAATAAGTTGTCTTGTCATTGTTTTATATCAGAGGGACCTGGTTGTAAATATCATGCAGGGGGACCTGTTCTGTCCAAGGAGACCATGCTACCAGCACCAACAGAATATCAGCAGTGAGGGACCTGTTTAGACATATCAAAGGGACCTGTTAGGAGATTGATACTTCAAAAGAAAGTCACTTCAATACATCTTCAGCAAGTTTCTACAACAACAGGATCAGGACTTCATCAGGACTTCATCAATCAAGCAACCAAGCTCAACAGCACCTGCATGCATACAAAGAATTGCATGAACATATTCAGCACTGCAGAGGGACCTGTTAAACAACAAAGAAATCAAACAACAGTCAAAAGTTAGCTCTACTCAGATGTCAATGCCACAGCAGTCAAACAGTGTAATGTATTCCTTGTTTTTAACACTTAATTTCCTAGATTAATTCGTATGTTATTTTAATAGCTATGACTGTTAGTAATTAGTTCCAAAGGCACATTTCCATTCTCTCTTATTTCCCTAATTCTTCCCTACCCCAATCTACTCCCTACTCTAAAATTCATTCACCCCTCACTCCAATACTCCCTAAACATCCCACAACCATTACCTCCATATCCACAACCATTACCGCCATATCCATTTCCTAAATCTACACTTTCCCTTAGAAGAATACCAACAGGACACGTGGCTATTTTTAAAAGTTAATAAGAGTACCCTTTTTTTTGAAAAACTTAAAAAAAAAAGAGAATTAAAAAGGGTCATTATACCAAAGCAAAGTGACAGCAGGCCTATTCATTAAGTTGCATGGGCCGAGTGATGATTCACCACCCGACGTACATACACCTCTCAGCGCTCCTATCATAATGTTCATACAAGTAATACTATCATCATTCCTCTGTTTTGAAATTAAATGCATTCTGAATCGAGCTCATTTGCAAAGGAGAAAACAGTGGTCGTTTTATTTATTCCCGGGATTATATACGTTGGCGTAAAATTCCAACTACATACGTTGGTTCCACAGGCGTAAGCTTCCATAGCAAGGACCGAGGGCAGAGTTTCGAATCTCGTCAAGCTCCATAACAAACCGACCCAGCAGCACAGTGAGCATTAAAGGAGCGATTATCTCAGGTAACAACTCAGACCTCCTTGTCAAATTCGTAAGTTAGGAAGCTCGACCCCCGGCCAAGATGACAAGCAGGGTCGAGCCAAATATATTTGACAACTCTCAGTACCACGAGGACTGTATTTCAATTCTGAGGGAAATACAGTGGCTACCCTTCTTAGAAAAATTCAATGGAAGCAACGAAGAAGTTGCCAAGCAATTTGCCTTCACGTTCAATGGGGAGAAGGCCTTGATAGGCACTTTCTCATTCAGAGTCTCAGAGGACACCATTGCCCAAGCAACAGGGGTTAGTCCAGAGGGAGAAAAATACTTCAAAACCAAACAGTTTAAAGAAAAATAGTGGACCCAATTTATGTCTAGGTCACGAGTCTCAGCAGTAAATTGGAAGAAGGGCGTCCCACGAAGTTGGCTAGTGCATCCTTGGGATGAAATGGTTTACATCCTCCAGAAGTTTGTGACCTGTGAAGGCCGCTATAGCATCGTCTATTTGTATCACATAAAGTTGTTGTTGCACATAAAGAAACAATGTGTTATTAGCTTGCCATACTTCTTGCTACAGAGCCTAACCAAAATGTCTAAAACTATTCAGAAGCAGAAAGGAAACGAGGACAAAAGTTTATACCATTTTGGTTTAATTAAAATCCTTATTGAATATGAAATGCAAAGAAGAGGGAAGACATGGAAGGAATTCCTTGTTGCCAACCAGATCGGGGACGAGGAAGATAAAGAGAAATCACCAGAGAACTCAGGGTTTATGAAAGATATTGATGAAGAGATTCCGGCATCATCCAGAGCTAACAAGGTACCTGTGAGCATCATAAGAACCAGACAAATGAGAAAAGAAGATGCAAAAAGAGCAAAACAAGACAAAGTCTTCACCACCTACTCAAGAAGAACGAGGAGGGCATCGAAAGTCCAGCTACAAGAAGAGTCTAATGTGCCTATATAGATGGACATTCAAAGCAGTGATCATTCACCACCAGAGCTAGAAGCCGATGTGCATATTGAAAGCCACTCACCCCCAGGAGCTAATATAGAAGTCGAGAGCAATAACAAGCAAGAGAGAGGGTCTCCACCTCCCAGTAAGAAACAGAAGAAATTAGAGCGGCAAATCGAAAAACTAAAAGAGGAGCTCATGGAAGCCAATATGTTAGAGAAAGTCATTAAAAAGGAAAATGAAATACTTCGTACACAGAGCAAGGAAATTCAAATGAAAAACGAAAAGTTGAAAGAGCGGGTTAGTGAGCTGGAAGCGGAGCAGACCAACATTTGCAAGTGGGCCACCAAGTGGTACAGCCAAAAGAAGACCCTAAAGGAAAAGTACAGAAGGCTGAAGCAAGAGCTCCATGACCAAAAAGATGCCCAGGTGAAGAAGAACGTTGACACACTACTCAAGGCAGCAGAGGTACAGGCAGGAACTGAGTTTAAAGGGAGCACATCAGGGTTAGCATGAGGACATGCTAAGTCATTAAGTCGGGGAGAGATGTTGGTACCATTCTATGACCCCTTTTTCCCTCCCAAAACATGACCGTTTCCTACCTTTTTCTCATCATTGATTCCTCAAATGCCTTGGAAATTAATTAATTTGATAGTTTATAGTTGTTGAATTGCATATTAATTGATTTAGGGGTTTTGTGTTGATAAATTAGGATTTTTGGCCTAAATCACTACAGGAAGTCTCAACAACTTGTAAATGGCTTATTATGTGACATGTGGCATGGCAGCCAGGTCGGAGCGAAAGGCATGGGCGAAAAGAGGAATGTCCAAGCATGGACAAGCACCTATTCCGCGTTGGAAACATTCCTCCTATATGCACGGTCAACGCTTAGTCAACTCTGGCATGTTGGCACAAAGGCAGCAACAACACTCAGTTTTAATCCATTTGATTTTTAAGTTGTTTCCTAGTTTTAATATGCGTAAGTAGATTAGAAACATCTCTGCGTTTTTACCAAAAGCAGCAACAACTGCCTATGGATAAACATCCATTTTTCAAAGGATGTAATGCATGTAATTAAAAGACTGAACCGGGACATATGTTCATTTACACTATCGTTTTGATATTGCAGACTGTTACGTTTTTACATTATCACTTCAGAACAGAGCTTTTGGTTTTCAATTACAATCTCTTCGTTTTAATACTGTGATCGTGGTGTGATTATCTCGGTGTGCCAGAGACGCGGACGGGCCCTGCGTGTATGGTATACCGACATTTCATTTACGTTTGCATTGTATTTACATTGTGGTTTTAATTTCGTTTTACAGTCAATCGTTGAATGATACTTGAATACGATTTATATGTTCAGAGATTTGAGTGATGCTTATATTGTGTTTATGAATGCGTTAATTAGATGTCTCTACATGTGTTCGAATAAACCCTCTTCTGGATTGTGAATTGCATCCCGTAAAGGATTCGATCCAGGGCTGTTTATAAAACACTGATATGGACGATGTTTATGAGTTTTCCTTTGCATGCCTTCGTTAAATATTCATGACTGTTGAATGACATTGAACAGGGGTTTCATGTTGGTGTCTCTGTAAGGAGACCGAGCCTTTAAAGATAGTCATATACAGCACGTTATGGATTGCATTTTAGCTGTTAATAGCATATGGTTTGATGCTTAGTTAACATATGGTTTGATGCTTAGTTAAGGTTTTGATTGATAGTTTAACAATAGATTCAATCCCAGCACTGTACTTAGGAGTCATAGGTTTAAAGTAGATCCTTTATGCTTATATATTTTAGGCACACGCCTCTAAGTATACGCACCCTGGTTGACAATTAATTTAGACCAATCTAGAACCCCTAGATAGGACACTACAGTTCCTATTCCTCCTGAAGCGTCGATTGAGTCTGTAGCTATATCTGAGAAATTTTTGAGTCTTTTGGTGTGACTTAGGAAATCTTGGTTGGACATTTTGGTCTCCTGGACTAAGAGGATGTCTGGCTGCTCTTGATTGATTAGATCCCGGGCTGCATTGATTTTTAGAGAGGAGCCCAGTCCCGTGCAGTTCCAAGAGACCAAAATCATTACTTACTTATTTTTTGGTGAGCCCCGGTCCTCTCCTTTGCCTTTTCCCCACTTCCTTTTTGTTTTCCCAAAAAAGAGTCCATCGGCTGTTGAGTTCCCGTGGCCATTTCTTTTGCTGCTGTTTCGTCTCTTATCTCCTTGTTTGACTTCCTACCTGCTTTTCTCGGTGGATCCAAGGTGAGGCTTGCTTCTTTCATTTTGTTTCTAGTGAGGATGTGGTCTACAGAGGGAGGAGGGGAGGGCGGAGGCTGGGAAGAGGAGGGGATGACTGCAAGGGGAGTAGCCTGAGGAGAGGGAGGGGAGGGGAGGGGGTCTTCGGCTGAGAGGGATTCAAAAGGATTGGAGGAAGAGGGGAAAGGCTGATTTGAGATAGGGGGGGGAGGGGAAGGGTTATCTAGAGGTTCCGGAGAGGGCTTAGAGCTAGGACCTTGGAGGGGAGGATTTGATTTCTTTTTCTTGACCTGTTCCCATGAGCCTTCAGGGTTTTCTGAGTTTTCATTTGAATCATTTGTTTTTAAATTACTACATCTATTTGAAAAGTTTCCATATTCGTGACGTACCTTGCATTTGAAGGGGAGTTGCTCGTAGTCTAGCTGTTGTATATGGGTCCATTGGTCCACTTTGATCTTGATGGCTTCCGGCAGGGCTTTCCCTAGGCGACTTCAACGCAGATCCTTGCGCAAGCGTGCATGTTTTCCTTCGGTTCATATCTGTCAATGTATTTTCCTATCGCGTTCCCGATAGCTTTTACAGATTCGTCCCCCTAGCAATGAAGAGGAAGGTGAGGAAGACGGACCCAAACTGGTACTGCATTAGGGATGTCCGTTTCCGGATCGAAGTCGGGAGTCCACCTGTTTAAAGAAAGACCTCTCGAATCCATGAAGTAGGGGCCGTTTCTGAATATGAGGTTCCGGTCCTCTTTTGATTCAAAAAGGAATGTATAGAAGCCTCGACCACAGAATCTGATGGTGATTTTCCCTTGTATGATCACATTCCAGTTACGTTCCACCCATTTTTGAACTACTTTGGGAGAGGGCCAAAGGCCAGTGAACTTGCCAATGGGACCCCTCTCAGCTAAAGTGATCGCCGCATTCCTTGGAAGACTAGGAGGAAGGGAAACTTCAGGGATTTCATCTAGTTTCTTGACAAACTTAGATGCTGAAGGGTGGATTCTTGAGGAAGCATTCTCAAGGATGAGAGAAGCGAAGAGTTTCTCAGATTCTTCAGGGTCATGAGCCGAGGAGGGGTCAGACCCAGGCATAACGGCGGAAGCCAGCCCAAGGCCGACAGAGGGAGAGAACGGAGGCAGGTAAAGAGATGAGGGAGGGCCCCAAGGCCGGGACCGAGAGGGCACGAGACTGAGGAGGAGGGCCCAGGGGGGGCCTGCAAGAGTAGGATCAGGCCCAGCAGCGGAGCTGCCAGGCAGGGCCAAGGGGAGTCGGGAGCCTGTCAAGGGTCAGGCGCGCGCAGTGGAGCTCCAAATTCTTCATGTATGAGATCTTGAAATGGAAAGACGCTTATTGGTATTGGAAAACTCAAATAACTTTATTAATAGTAGAAGAGAGGATTACAACCCAACTATCTAATCCAACATCATTATCCCAGCATCAAATCCCTCTTCACCTCATGAAAAGCAAGACCACCCAACAATACAATGTTCCTTCTCAAAGAGAAACCAACAACACTTCCTTACAAATTACCAAATTCCAGCCTCTAGATCTCTTAGATGAGGGATCCATATATAGATGTCTTGCAAGGGGGTGAGTCAGCTATGGGTTTTTGATTAGTGTCATTCCACTGATAGTTCTTGGTTCCACTTGGAGATTTCTTTGATCTCTTACTCATCCCTGGGCGAATTCAGAGAGGCAAGTGTCACAGGAGAAGTTTCTAGAAGATTCCATGAGCATCCACTTAGCAAACTATCTCTGCCAATTGTCTCTTCTCGCTCATCACACCCCACAAAAGGATCTTTTAGTATGCATCACACCTGGCTAGTGTAGCAGCCAGTATGTATCGCACCTTGACCACGGAGCAGTCAGTATGGTCCAGTTTTGGCCAATTCTGAGTAGTTTTTCAAGTGGAACTTCTGAGAAATGATGTAATCATTTAACCATGATCCTTTAGGGAATGAAACAACACTTTTAGGGGTTAAAGAGCCCTTGGTGTATTGACATATATGAATGGGGTTGCAGTGCCCAAATATGTTTACAACAATACTGTGGGTATGTGCAGGGGTAACCCTGTGTCATTAATGGTATCAGAGCAGAATTGTAATCAGAGTGGGGAAAATTTCCTATGAAAAGGAGTTTGCACAAAGAAGAAGGTAATGTGCATAAGGCTACAACAGAAGATTGTAGAGGAACTTTTGGAGTTCTTTGGGAATTGTAGCAGTTCCAACAGAGGCTTGCCTTGAAGAAAAGTGAGAGCATGATTTCTTAGTACAAGTTTTGAAGGAAAGAGGACTTGGAGACCAAACAGAGGACAATCTATTCAATGTACATAAGAATGGGAGAACAATATCATACTTAGATCTTGGAGGCAAGATAGTGTGTTTTGTTTTAATTTGAAATTGAAGATTGTGGTTGCAGATGAAACATCTAAGCAAAGGACAACAAGAGAAGCTGTGAGAGGAGAACCAAATGTATTCTTGAAGATAGAGTAAGGAAAACACTCTCAAGGAAAATTAGCAGTGAACTTGAAGAATCCAACAAGAGATTGGACAGAGAGGACAACTGAAGTGTTCTCAAGAGAGAGTGAGAGATTGCAGAAGCCTAGAAGGAGCAAAAGTGTTGCTCAAGAGGAGGTTCCAGATAGAGGACCATGGTTGCCAAAAGATCGAGTGAGGAGAGCTTAGTGAGGTAAGATTGCAGCAAGGAGGACTAGCTGTTACAGAGGCTTGTTGCAAATAAGTGAGGAGATGTGAAGAAAGAGGAGAAGAAGATGAATACTGATAGTCATAACAGAGGTTTAGAGAGAAGCCACAAAAGAGGATATGAGAAGAAGAATGCCAAAGAAAATGGCAAGAAGATGAGTCAATAGGAAATTGACCAGGAGATTGCAGAGCTAAAAGAACAACTCGATGCATTAAGGAGAATGCTAGAGGAAAGCCAGAGACAAAGTTGGGTATTAAGGAAGAAGCCAATGGAATGGCAGGAGATGTAGAGAAGACTACAACAAAAGCAAGTAAGGTGGCTGATGGAAAAACTCAAGGAAGCTGAGTTGGAAATGGAAGAGTACATTTGTGAACCAAAACAGGGAGAAATTCTGGGAGAAAGTGAAGATGAAGACTTGAAGACTGAAACTTCAAGTGAGGCCAAAGGGTCACATGGTTTTAAATCTAACAATTTGTGTATGTTTGCAGGTGAAACAGGTAAAGAAGGACAATTTGCTGATATTGTCATAAAAGAGGAGGACGACATGCATAATCTAAATTCTATTATGGAAGAAGATGAGATAGATAGGTCTCATATACAGTTGGGGAAAGATATCAAGCAACCAAGTGAAGGGCTTGAGGATATTGAAGAGGAGACAATCGAAGAATTTATGAATCATATGAAGGATTTAGAACAACAAGGAGATATGATGGCTGAACCATCAAGTGGGACCATAGGGTCATATGTTTTTAAGACTGATAGTTTATCTATGGATGCAAAACAAATGAAGGAGAATATTAATGCAGATGGTGAGACAAGCATAGATCTTGGAGAAGATAAACAGTAAGAGACTAAAGACAAAATTGAAGAAGAAACTATGTTAGCTGAAAACATAATGAAGGATTATCAATCCACCATGATGATAGGCACAGTGGAAATAGCCATGGAAGCTGTTGAGACAGCCAATGAAGAAGAAGGACATCTACTGAATAATGTTAAGAAGGAAGAAGTATATGCAAAAAACTTATCAAAGGGAAAAAGGACATCTGATGATTTATCAATAACAAAGGAAGGTATGGAGAATTGTGTAAAATTTCCAAGTTATACTCCAATTGAAATTATTGAGCTATATAGAAAATTAGATTTTCAAAGAAGGGAGTTAGAAAAACAGAGGATAGATGTTCAAGAGAGATTACTAAAAAAGGAAGACAAGAAAATTGTCATGAATGACAATCATAAGAAAAATGAGATGGTAATGAAAGTTCAACAAATTGACACTGCAAAAGGAGTTCATTATAGTGGACAAGAGCAGGAATACATCATTAGAGAAGATGATGTGGAGGAGAGACTAGTTGACAGTCTCATGAATTCTTTTGAGAATTCAAATCAGCATACTGATGTGTTGACAGAGGAGATAGAAACAGAGCAGCAAACTGAATTGTTGTCAATGGAAGATAAGACATAGAAGCATTATGTTTTTAATTTTAACAAGTGTTTTATGAGTGCAGGTTTTGTTGCAGATACTGAAGGAAATTTGGCACAGTTGAACAACCAAATACAGATGAAAGAAGAATATTGTGTGGAAGAATTCAATCCATGAACAAAGATGCTCAATTGCTGTAGAGAATGCTGGACAATCATGATTCAATACAAGAAGAGATAATCATGAAAGAGGGTAAGGATGATAGGGAGGCAGTCAACATAGGAGTCACAACAAAAGTTGGAGCAAGAATAATAGAACAAGAAGAAGAAGAACAGATTGAAGAACTAGTGGACAACAACAACAACCTTAAGCAAAGAGGAAGAGGAAGAAGTAAGAAGCAGAATATGGACCAGTCCAAATATGTACTGGAAACAAAGATTGAAGAAATGTGGCAGCTGATGATGAAGCAATTCAAATGGAGGAAAATGGTAGCAGTAGGAAGCATGATTAATCATAATTTGAACCTGATTGACATGAAGGAGAAGATGGAGCAAAATACAGTAGAAGTGCAACAACAACAAAGGTACAAGGCATTTGGGCAATTACGAAACAAAGTGTGGGATAAAGGAAGACAAAGATTAGAAGACACATGATCAGGAGATCATGAATATTTTCTACTTTGGGAGTCTGATGCAGGAGCATTCATCCCAAGAGAAAATCATTGTAATTAAGTAGACATAGGGGGTCATGTATTTTTGGGAAGTTGGATTCTTAAGTGATAAATTGATGTAATATTAGGCTTTTGAGTGCATAAAATAGAAATTAATTAGATAGTGAGAGGAAGTTGTAAATGCTATCAAATAAATAAGAACACGAGTGATGAATAAATGACAAGAGTTAGAAGTCAATCAGGACTCTTAAAATAGTTTCATTATTCGAGGGACGAGAGAGAGCTTTTAGTAATTAATTGAAGTAGAAATGGACAGAGGATTTAGGACTCAGTTCAGTAGATTTAGGAGTCGAACCAGGATTAGTTCAATAGAACTTTTTGGCATAAACGTAAGCCTACGAGCAGAGCAGAAAGGAGGCCACGATATTGAAGAACAGGCCTGTGCGAGACACAGAGTCTTGGATATGTAATTGACTGTTTATATTTATATATATAGATGTTTATTCCTGAATGTTTCACTGTGTTGAAAGAGTATTTCATGAATGAATTACTTGTGAATTCCTAGGCTCTGTAACAAGTTGCAGGGAGAATTCTGAAGGACGTAGAGGAACAAAATGATTCGGAGGACCATAATGGGTCGTTGAATCCTTTAGGGGGATTAGAGCCAAGCTCAGGAGGAATCGCGTAGTAAAACAACAGAAAGGCCGAAACCTTTGAAGAAGAGATAAACCACAGAAGAACTAAAGACTTCTAAGTAAAAAGGAGGAGAGAAGGAGTAAAGTGGCAGTGCATAACAGCCATTTGATTTGGAAGATCAATGGTCCAAATGATGTCGCTGAGGAGCAAAGTGAAATATCACATCGGCGGAGTTTATTATACAGTTTAAGTCCCACAAGCGAAAACCTTGACTTACACTAAAAATGAGCGCAAAACATAGTCGGATTTAGAATCCGGACTTGAAATCCTATAAAGAGTGGCTTATATCCATATCGGGTCCATAAGGATATCGGATCGACACATGGAAGTAGAAGGGGTCTGGCCTTGAGGTTTAGAAAAATTCGATCACGCGAGTTAATCACAATCGTCGGATGACGAATTAGATCAATGGTTGTGATTGGATCGCAAATCGGCGATCGGAGGTGCGCTGTGATAAAGGTTTAAAGTGAGAACCAGACCCGAGGATAGTTATGAATGCGGGTTCATAGAATTTGAGATCTGCTATATGTGTTTGGTGCAGGATTTCAACATAATTCCATGTAATTGTGATAAATGTGCTTCCGAGCCTTTTTAAGGCTAAACATATATTAACAATTCCGATAGTCGCATATCGGAGTCGGAGGGGTGATGAGGCATGTATTTATGAACCCTAAAGGGAGCGATAACTGATTGCGATAAAGGAAATCCTCGAGAAATGTGCAGAAATCGTACTAAAGGCGGAAAGGTATGTTTTGGGAGCATTTTCCTTTGTAAATGGGTTTTATAAGGAAATAGCGCCGATGAAAGGTTTATAACATATATGTAACCCATGTTTAAAGAGGGAAGGTTATATATGCAGCCTGAAAGCTTAAAGTAAGGTTTATGGGAGTGAATGAGTCTCGATAGGAGGTTTTGGCAGGGTGATTGAGTTCTAATACAAAGAAACCGATGATAAAGGGGCCTTAATCATTTATGGTTTGAAGATTTGAGTCCTTTGAGAATCAAATACCTAGGACAAATGTATTTATGCATATTGTGGGTATGTGCGGGGGTAACCCTACGTCATATTGCCAGTGAAACCATTTACGAATCAAGATCTCTAGTATGCTCACATGCATATTTGAAAAATATAGCTCAATGTTCACCGGGATATGAGAAACAAACTTTACATTTGGATTTGGTGTCAGGATTTGTTGAAGAATGGAAGAATGTTGTGGCGTATTCTATTTTAAAACCAGCCTTAAATGTAGTCCTCGCTCTCTTGGTTCTATGCTTTAGTTATCATGCCTTGAATTTCTTTTGGAAGCTCTTCATTCTCCAAAGTGTACCAAGGATCTAGAGACAAACATGCCAAAAATTCTTCAATATCCGGCTCATATGGTAGATCCTCATTAGCTATAGTCCATGGTTCTTGGCTCTTCTCCCAATGCTTGATCATCATTCTAGATCTCGTTTCCATAAATGGATTATTATCGAAACTCTTATAGTACAAAAATTGATTGAAATTCATGCATCTTATTTACTATGCTTTACATATGCAACTAAAAATGAGATTGAAAGCAAAAAAGACATCTAAATTGAAAGTCGACGACTATGTATACTTCCCCGACAATGACGCCAACAATGTTGGGTAGTTTAATTATGAGTTAAATTACTTGCATGAATGTCAATCTAGGTTTGTATACTTGTGAAGTACACTTGCACAATATATGCTAGGAATCAAGTTTCAATTTTAAGAAAAAATTAACTTATTTCAAATGATTGCGAAACTAAGATGAAACATATTTATGAAGATGTCTAAGATGAGTATGCACACATTTCCTTTTTTGAAATTATCAAATTTAGAACTTGGAAAGCAACCTTTTAATCTATGAAATCGAAATGGAAATTGACATGAAAGTAAACTTATTTTATTGACATGAAAATAAATATATTCTAGTGACATGAAAGTAAATGTATATTATGAACATGAAAGTAAATCTATCTAATCAACATGAAAGTAAATATATTTTAATGACATGAAAGTAAATTTAATCTAGAAAGTAGTAAATCCTATATTAAGAAAACATTGAATTCTTAAACTATGAAATTTAAAGGCAACCTTTCTAAAAGTAGCGAGAGATCAGTTGAAATTGTCAATGTGTGCATTATCAAACTAGAATCATTCATAACTATTTATGAATCTAAAAGAAAACAAATTGAAAAGTAATGAATGGTTAACATGAATTGAAAAATAATGAATCTATAAAATGAAAGAAATAAAGTAAATCTTTTTGGTCATTTTTGTTTTACTCAAGCGCTTGATCCACAAAGGAAAATAAATGGAATGAGTAGCAAAACATCTAATCAAAGGACTTGGAATAAACATTGCATAAAATGAGCATTAAAAACTAATCTATCTTGCAAAAATGATTCAATTACCATTGAGGATTCAATTAGCTTTGAGGAGGAAGAACCTCGAAAGGAAGAAGAAAAAATAGAGATAACCTCCACATCAATTAAAGGAAAAGAGTCGTAGGATCAACTAGAAGGGCCATGCACTCAAGATACATTTCTTCCACAACAAACAACATTGCCACAAGAGAAAAATACAAAATTATAGGAGAAAATTGTAGAACCACAGAGGAAGGCTACATAGCTACAAGAACTAGAGGCTCAGCTAGACCTCCCTTCTTATTATTCTTGGATTGAGACAAGAAAGGTGCTCCCTATCCACCTTGCACCAATCTTATTATTTGTTATGGAGGAAGAAAGAGGCAAACCCATAGATAAATTGAAAGTTCAAAACATAAAGGGGTTGTTGAAAATGGCATCATGGAGGAGAAGATGAAAAAAATGGGAGAAGAAATGGCCAACCTCATATTTCATGGAGGTAACATAAGAGATCATCTATAGAAGAAAAACAAGAAACTAAAAGCCCAACTACAACAAACACAAAAGATGTTGTAGGAGAAAGAAAACCAAACTACCACTATGGCTAATCTCTCCATGGAGGCTACACATTGCAGACACCCTTCAAAAACATATTCTGTATTTCTAAAAGATCAACGGTGTCAGTTTTAAATCAGAAGATTGGCACCAAAAGGTTCCCTTCCCATGTAGGATGTAAGACAACTCATTTTTTTTTTCTCTGGTGCAACATTGAGGACAAAGCCAAAATTACACAATTCTGAATGCATAATTTAGTATTGAGCCAAAATTACACAATTCTAAGTGCATAATTTAGTATTGCATGACATGAACATCTAAGACCCAAATTCTCAATTGGGTGATGCACAATTGATGGCTCTAACCTCATGGTTGAACCATGAATAAATAAGAGCAGGGGAGGTCAATATATTACTGGCAAAGGAGGTAGAGTAACCACTATGGGCCATGGCAGAGCTTCCATGCCCACATCTCCTCTTTTCCAATCACAAGCTCATACTAGAAGATCTGAATCCAACAACAATTTAGAAGGAAAGGCAAAAAAAGGAAATCCTTCACTTTGAGGATAAGTTTAGGCCATTGGGTGAGGAAATATTGCATGCATGCTAAAGAATATGGCACACATTTCCACATAATTTAAGGATGAGAGAATATCATTCACATGAAAGGTTAAGGATTACATTAGCCAAAACCCATTTGTACAAAAGAACCATCCAGAGACTTGGATTCCAATGGATTGCACTCAAGATCAATCCTCCCTTACTATCGGGCCTACATGAACATTGAGATCAGGAAGAGGAAACAAGGGAATGGAAATAAATGGAGGAAAATGTAGGGTTCCATTAGGAAGGGGATATTATATCTGATACGACTTCATATGTCAAACATACCATCAGGAGAATGGATGAAGAGCAACAAAAAAAGGAAGATGAGTAGGTTGCTCAAAGGATGATAAACATTTTTAGTGGGGGGTATGCTGGGCCTCCCAAATAGGTACAAACTAAGGCCCACATAATATTTCCTATGAACATTTAAACTTCTCTTTTGCACTTAATAATGTATTTCTCAACTTTAACATGTTCTTAGGAGGGTTAACATATGATTGTCATATCTTGTGTGCCTAATGAATTTATTGTGCATGATATTGACATATTTGAGGCAAATCATGCAAGAGTCCAGCAAAAGAAAAATATGGGGCTTGTCCCCTATTGAAGGATAATCAAAACTTGGTTAGCTCAAGGCCATTATCACTTCTTCATAGCTGCAAAGTCATTAGTGAAATAGATCCTAATTTCTAGGTTTTTGGAGGGAAGTAGTCCTCTCTTCACGGAGGTTGTCCCTCGACCATTCTTTGTATAAATAAGGGGATTGAGTAGATAATTATGATTCAAACTTTTGGAGATTGTAGTCAACAAGTAGTGAAGGCTTTGTTGAACAAATATTATCTTTAGAAGAATAGACAAAGTGGGTCACAAATATGTTGGGTTATGAATTTGACATCATCTACAGAAAAGGGAAGCGAAATTTTGTTGCAAACGCGCTCTCAAGAAAGGATGAGGATGTGGAAGCATTGTTTTTTGCTATTTCTATTATCCAACCAGATTGGATAAATGAAGCAAGGGACTGATGGAAGAAGGACAAAGAAGTGTGGCCACTCTTTCAAAAGTTGTAGAAGATCCCAATTCAAACAATATTGCCAGAACTTGAAGAGGAAGGAAAAATCATATTGGAACCTCGACCAGTCACAGAAACAAGAACCCGACAGCTATGAAATCGATCAATTTCAGAATATCTCATCAAGTGGAAGAACTTACCCACTGAAGATTCCACATGGGAGGATAAGAATTTTATATAGAAGCATCAAGAACTACTCAAGCGTTGAGGACAACACTTTTTGAAGGAGAGGGGCATGTTAGGCCCCTATACTACTAATGTAACCCATTGTTGTTATTAGTACAACCCCCTTATTATATTTTTGTACCCATGTGGTCCCCATATTGTTACTATTGTGCCCCATAGAAGCCCATTATTTTTATTATTGTGCCCTTACATTATTATTGTTATGTCGGCTCTGATTATATTATGACCCCTTAGATTCCTATATATAGAAAAGAGGTCTTGTCATTTGTATCATCCAATAATTGTTTATTTGTGTAATGTAAAGGAGGTTGCCCCCTCGAAGAGGCTTATTTCTAAGGCGTTGATCTATCTTTTCTATCTTTTTGTGAGCTGGTTTCCTAACAGGCTTCTTGCTTGCTATTTTTAGTTCTATAATATCTCATGTATGAGCACATTTCTTGATTAATGAGAAATACACTTTGGTTTCTAGATTGATTTTCATTTAAGGTACCCGAGTATCCTTGGGTTAGGGACCAACCCACGTGCTAAAGGCCCCTTCTTGTATCCTTAGATTCCATGCATTCAGTTTAGTCATGCATTTATGCAAATCTCATTTATGAAAATATTGTGTTTACAAGGTTAGTGAATGAGTTTATCTCTAACTCTGTCTACGTGTCTGTTATGGCAGCTACAACCACCCTCCAAAATTTTGCCTTGTACCCAATTTCGGAGCCTCCCTTAAGAGTTTTGCTTGATGACTACACACCCCTAGGTTCACTTCGTGAGCCTGTGTGAGTTTTTGCATCCATCTTGCTTGTTCATTTCATTAAAGTTTCTTCATGTTGGTGTCTAAGTCATGCTCGCGATCATTTTTTGATTAGGCTCAAAGTCTTCGCTTAGTGTGTACTTGTTGTGTCCGCTATGAAAGCATCTGTCGCACTCACACACGGAGTCACATACATTGTCACACAAGCGCAATCATGATCGATCAATGATAAATAACGAGTGTCATGCTTGTTGCTTACACCGTCAGTCAATCATGTTGTACATGTGTGTCTGGATGGTTTGAGTCGTCGAGTCATGTGAGTGTGTGTTTGCATGATCACCTATGCATCTTTCGATTGTTACACATAGTCATTTTTGCTGAAGTTCTGACGACCGGACCATCACCCCGCCGTTGACTTCATCGAATGTCACCCAGAACAACACATAAGCATTAAGAAAGTCTTTCAAAGCTGCGATGATCGCAAGAAATTCAATTAGGTCTCTTGCTGGCCACCCGAATAGTCGAACTCGGCAGCCACCTCGGGCTAACTCCCCTCCAAAATTGCGCAGAGGCTACTGACCTTACTTGCTTGGTTGATTGAGGAAATTGTGTAGACAGGTGGTGTTAGGTTCCTATACCAATAGGTTTCATCTTTCATGATTGACAGTGGAAGGGCTAAATATGTTCATCATTG
>APFE031110943.1:0-35040 GCA_000404065.3 Pinus taeda
AAATGTGAGGTGGAAGATCATGGAATCTTCTAGAAGCTTCCCCTCTAACACTTGCCACTCCATTTTCGACCAGGGATGAGTAAGAGATCATCATTCTCCAAGTGGAAGCAGGAACTATCAAGGAGAAGACACTAATCAAGATCCCAAAAGATGACTCACCTCTCTGTAATCATCTATATATGGATCCCTCATCACAGAGATCCAGAGGCTGGAATTTTGTGACTTATAGAGAAGTGTTGCTGGTATTCTGGTGTACATTCACAGTGTTGGGTGATCTAGCTTTGCTTCAGGTGAAGAAGGGCTTCTTAGCTGGAGGATGATGTTGGGTCAGAGCACATGGTTGTAATATTCTTGCTACTTTTCATCTGAATAAAGCTATTCTTGTTTCCTTCCATATTCTTGTGTACCTGTTTATATATGCTTGTATATGGTTAATGCACATCTGATCCTGCATTATTTATGAGCTTAGATCTTTGTTTCTTGCATAGTAGTAAGTTATTGTGATTCTACAGGTCCTTTTGAAGCTGAGCAGATAAAGAGCAAGCAGAAAAACTCTATCAAGAAGGAGAGGAAATTGAGCGCAAGACTCAGGTTGGCCCTCTTGGTTCTCCTCTCATCTATTTTCATAAAAGGAATCAATAGTAGACTTTGATTGTTTTCTTCTAAGATAGCCACCCATCTTAGTGGGAATAACAGCATCCGTGTGGACATTATTCCCATATAACAATCCTGGCCCATGGTCATCCTAAAAATCTCTTCTTTAGTATCCTTTGACCTACACTAGTCCCGATATTTGTTGTTAAAATCCTGTTGCATCTGAGCCCAAGTTGTGATGCTATCTCTAGGTAAACCCATGAACTAGTGCAATGTTGCATCCTTGACGATAAATGGAAAAAAAATTAAATTTTTTCCCATCATCTATATAGTCATAGGTTTGGCATATAGTGGAAAACTCAAATAGGAAAGTTTCAGGGTCCTCTATGGCCAGGCCGTCGAAATGAGGTAGAGAAGAGGGGCTTATATTCTTCGTCTTAGTGTCCTCGTTGGTTTCCCTAATGGGGAAGGCACCCTCAAATCTCTCTTTATTCCCTCTGTCATTTTGGTTTTCATCCATTGGTTCAGTAGGAATGGGTTCTTCTTCTTCTCCTTCCCTTGTAGGTTCTTCAAATATGTCAGGCTGCTCACCTAAAGGTTCCTCCAGTTCACAGCCATCGAAGAAGAGAAAAGGTTGGTTGTTGGATGCAGTGGGGGTATTTGGCAAGAATTTCCCTAAATTGTCCCTATTCCTACAAGGCATGAAAGGAAATGTTTTTGGGTTGGTTTTTGTAAGATTTTTTTGCTGGAAAGTACTTTGCATAAATGAAATTGTTGATTTAATGAAAACTACTGACAGAAAGAAAAGTCACTTGCTGAATTGAAATTCTACTTGCAGAATGGAAAGGAAAGAAGATAATGACAATTGAAAGAAAGGAAGCTACTAGATTAATTTTGCAGAAATAAACTAATGCTAGAAAATTGAAGACTAGAAATATAAGAAGAGAAAGCAATAATCACATTCTACTCAAACACCTCCCTGACAACAGTGCCAAAAAGTGATGAGTGCTAGTATTGCAGCAAGGATGTTGCAACTCCTCGACTACCAGCTTTACTTATCAACCTGGGATTCATACAAACTTGGAGGTGACAGTGCTATATGCACAAGTAAAATTGAAGGTCCTGCCTATTGTCACTATTCATCTGGAAAGAGACACCAGGGGTTCCAAGCCATACTTCTATAGAGTCAAAAGAAGCTTGATTCTTTGATGGAAGAAGAGAAAACCTATTTTAAGAGAGCTACTCTACCATAGTAATGAAGAAAACAACATGTAATGCTAAATCACACGATATCCTAATTAACCATTTAAACAACTATGCTAAGTAGAATTGTTAAATCAACACTAACCTAATGCTACTATCTAAGTTATAGAAGTAAAGAGCATCAGACCATACTAATGTGTAAGCAAGGAAACTAGACTAAATATGTTTTCACTTTTTTGGTTTTTTTGGTAAAATCAAGCATGCAATTTATTTTTTCTTGTGGATGTGATAGGTGGATGGAAGGTGGTTGAGGATGGCTAGCAGGTCTATGGAGTGTTTGGATGGTGTGGAAGGGTCCTAGGAGGCCTTTTGTGAAAGGAAAGGCCACTGATATAGAAGATCAGGCTGAGAACGAACTTATTGTTTACATATTTATTTATTAATACAAAAGTGCGATTTCTGAGTTTTGTGGTGTGTATTAAGTAATTGAATTATGAACTGTGTGTGGATTAGAGTAATTCTACATAGCATAAAGTGTGCAGGGAATTCAAAAAGAATCCAAGAGAGAGGATAGTTCTCAAAGGAGTGTTGTGATGATCGGACAATGTTGGATTCTAATTGAATAACCAAATCAAAGCTCAGGAGTGGCAACGTTTAAATAATATGCAAATCAAAGTTCAAGAAGGAGTCAAGCGGAAGAGAAATCAAAGATTGGAGTTAGTGAAAGGAAGAAGTAATGAAGTAGAAGTGCATAGGAATCATTGGATCAATCGGATCAACGAACAAGATTAATGAAAGATGAGCGGTGAAGATCCTATCATTGGAGATTAAGTTAATAGATGTATGGATCACATCAAATCACGTGTCAATAGAAAGGTGGAAAAAGTGAAGAATGATGGAGAGGTCTTCGTAGGTGGTAAGAAGTATCTCACGTGCCCTAAGAGTTTTAAATGGTATTCCTAAATTTTATGAGATTAGCCTAAGTGGGTGACACGTAGCATGGGAAAACCACATTTCTCGTGTGCTCTCGATTGGATATCATCCGTGCAAGAATTCACGCGAGATTGCGCGATAGCCGTTGGATCATGCAGTATTGATCAATGGTGGAGATCGGCTAAGCTAGTTGGTGAGCGGCTGACACGATAGCTATTGGATCATGCAAGGCAGATCGATGGTGGAGATTGACCAAACTAGTTGGCGAGTGGGTGATGCAATAGTCGTTGGATCAAGCGAGACAAATCGACGGTGAAGATTTGGAGTGCCTAAATTCAAACGTTGAAATGAATACGTCAGCTATGTGACACGCGATTGACAATGATTGGTCAGGTTTGTCCTCAATTGGATAGTAAGGAAATCCATGGGTATAATCTAATTGAGATGTGATTTATCAGCTTCCACTTAAGCATTTCAATGTGTCTAGGGTGAGGGCGGACCAAGAGATGGTTGAGGTGGATGAGGTGAAATATGGATGTTGGTGATGAATTCTAGACCTCCTCCTGAAGTACCTGCAATGCTTAAAACATGTGTGTCTTCCAAGACTATGCAACAAGATACATTCTCATAAACTAGAAAAGCATGAATCAGTTGCCCATACTATGCATGAAGAAATTTCTAAAGGAAATGAGAATATGAGTGAGATCTTATTACAAAAAGAGAGTTATGGAAAGAGATGACAATGAAATGAACCAAGTACTGAATCAAAACAACAAAGTCCAAAGTTCATGCAAGAACAAGAAATCTGTGTTTTTGGGGTTGCTGAAGGGTCTCTTCCTCAGGCCATGGTCCTAGAGGGAGGAGGTGAGGCCAAGACACCTACTGACAACATTAAGTTGATATTTTTCTACTTGCTAACCTGCTAATTGAAAGAAGGCACAAATGGAAGAAAACTAAAACACAACCAATCTACTCTACACTGTTGTAATGGAAATGCATCTACTTAAGCAAATGAACAATTAAACCATGTTTCTATGCTAGCAAACATGTACAATAAATAGGATCCTTCGCTGCTAGGGTTGGGCCCTAACCTAAGAGCTTCAGCCCTCTGGGTTAACTCAGTGCTCGCTCAAAACAAAAATCATTCTTATTATCAAAACCATGTATTACATCAAAACTTGTAGCTTGAACATAGAGTAGAGATTTAAAATCAAAAATCTAAATCCTACTGAGGTCGTAGGCCTATCTATTTATACATCTGAAGTCAATGACTTCCCTAAAATTAGGGAGGCTCGACTCCCAGAGTCGAGATAAATTGGTGCTTTGACTTTCACTTGCTCAGCTGCCTTCTAGTCCTCATGATTTGGCTGTTTGCACTCCGAGCTGATGGAGGAATATTCGAATGGGAGGGTAGTAAATGAGGAGGATTTACCTCCTATAATTCCTCTCCCTTGTCCCATTCGAGTTTTGACGAAGGTCTTTGCCAAAATTCCTTGTTTTTATCCTTTAATCTTGCATTAAATGCACATTATACCACAAAGGAAAATATCCAAATCTAACTCATCTCATAAACAAAATATAATAAAAAGTATGCAATAAGTTGTGAGAATAGTTGGTTTGACTAAGCTAGGAGGTGAATTAAGGCCCATATATTTACACAATGGTGAGGCTCGTCAGATGGAATCGACACGATGATGATATAGTGTATCGCCAACAATATTTTATTGTTGGGATTGGTATCAGATACGATGATGATTAGTTCGACCTAGTTCTTGTCGAAATGCATGGTTTTGAAGATAAATTATGATATCTATATACCAGGGATCTAAAGTATTGATCAGAAAGAGAGATTCATTTGGGAGAGAATCCTCTACCATATTTTTCGTCTTAGTACGAGGAAAGTCACATAGTAATTCAGCAAATACTAGTGATTTCTTAGATCGGGATTTAATGAATTCCAAATCGAAGTATTGTAGGATGACTATCCATTTGGAGTACTTTCCCCAGAGAAATTGTATGGTAACAATGTAAACCATGGGGTTGCAATCAAAAATCACATTAGTTTTTCACAATAAATGTAGTTATGAAAACATTGGATAGCTTGAACGGTTGCCAAAGCCAATTTCTCAAGATGTGCATATTTTTCTTCAGTTTTGGTCAGATTTCTACTTAAGTAATATATCAAATGCTCTTTGTTTGATTTCCTAAACTAAAACTATGCCAACAGTGCCATCGAATGCAGCGAATTTTAAAAAATAGTCTTGATGCTAATTAGGAGGATGTAACAATGGTGTATGGGTCAATGCATGTTTAAGTTTATCAAAGGCATTTTGAGCCACTTCATCCCAACTAAATGAGATGCCATTTTTCAAGAATCGAGTAAAACCTTTATTTAACTTGGCATAGTACTAGATGAATTGACATAGAAATTTTATTTTCCCTTGCAAACTTTGGAGTTGGTGGAGATTCAAAGGAGGAGGCAAATTTAGAATAAAATCAACCTTCAATGGATTGACACGAATGCCTTCCTTTGAAATGAAAAATCCTAGAAATCGAATATTATAATGACAAAATCTAATAAATATTTCTCTCAAATGCATTACGTGCTCTTCCTATCTCAGTGAATGATCTAGAAAATCATCCAAATAAGCCTACACAATATGCTTGATATCATGAAATGATAACGCATATCCCGTTGGAAAGTTGCACCGACATTATTCAAACCGAATGGGAGTTTTTGATAGGAAAAAATCCCCCATGGGAAAATGAATGCGGTTTTGTGTTGATCAGCTGGGAGTATGTTAATTTGGTTGTAGCCAGAAAATCTGTCCATAAATGAAAATATTTCATTTCTTTCACAATCGTCAATAATTTGATCGATATAGGGAGTAGGATAGTTATTCTTTGGATAATTCTTATTGATATACCTGTAATGCACACATACTCTAATTGTTCCCTATTTGTTGTTAACAGGTATTATATTGGATACCGAATAAATCAAGGGAATGGGGTAGATGAAACCTTCTTTGAGCAGTTTCTCGACCTCAACTTTAATCGTAGCAACTTTTCATGGATGCACCGGACGTAATTGTGGTATAATAGGTTTTACATCTGTGTAAGTCTTAATCTCATGCATAGCAATGATTGGGTCAATTCCTAGAATTTCCTCATAGTGCCAGGCAATAATGTCACGAAATTCTTGAAATAAGGATTTATATTTTTGAATTTCTTCAAATGAGCATGAGGTTCCTGTGTGAATATTTTCAATAATTCATGTCTTGACTAAGATTTAAATGGTAATCATTGTATATATGTTCCCAAATTCCTTTTAGACTCGGCTTCAAAAACTTAAATGGGCCATTCTCAACTATCTATAATCTATGGAAAAAACATAGCTGAAAAATCATTGTCGATTTTATTAGGGTTAGGTAGAAAATATTAATGATGATGGTAATATTTCCATTCCATTTCATCTGTGGTGATGACCTCCATAATACTTTCGTCAGTTGGAAATGTATAGTCAAAAGGATTAGGCAGTGAAACTAGTTGTAACCAAGGTAAATGAGAATAATCATCATTGATCGCATTCACTTGATTAATATAAGAAGACGATGGGTCAGAAAATGATTAAAATGTGTGATAAGCCAATTCAAACAAGGTCAAAGGAATCTCATTACCATAGCAGGGTAATTCATATTCTAAAGTCATTATCAATGGATCAGAATATTCCATAGTTCTTGAGGTAATCATGTTAATCTTGGAAAAATTAGAAGGAATGTTTGGTGGAGGAAGTGCAAAGGTTCCCATCAGCAATGAGTATTTGAGCATACCAACAACAATATCCTCATAAAGAGAATTCATTTTTTTTCACAAAAGGTGTGTTACCCGTAGAGTTAAGGTGTGAAGTGTAGTAAGACAATTAGTCTACTTTGACATTTTTTCCTTTGTGAGGAAATTGTATCATTCCAAAAATAGATGAGCCCTCTGTTGACATAGTGTAGGTCCAAGTTCAACCATGAAAAGGATCGTCATCCATTTTACTCTCTAGCTTTATCGACATATCGTTTAGGATTCCATAAGGACGAGAACCTCTTCCATCAAAGGCTTTAAGAGTGGTAGGTGATTGATTGATGGTTGGAGAACCCAAAGCTTTCAAACAAGAAATCTCCATAATACACGTAGTAGATCCTTCGTAAAAACAATGTGCGAAACACTCATCTCATTTTAACAAAAACTAAAATATGGAATGTGAGTTGATGAGGGAGTCTTGGTATATGACTCTCAAGATCAAAGATAGTTAGATTAGGATCCTACAGATTAATTTCTCCTATGGCTGACAAAATCTTTCGTTGTGTTGTGCATGTTTGCAACACTTCGAGTGTTGGCATTGCAGAAGGTGACATAACCAGGTCTTGAAAAATGTTGTAATTTTGTGCAACTCTAGCATGTGTGTTGAAAGATGATTTTAGAAGAACACCTTTGGGAGGTGGTCAAATCATCATGTCAGGATTTGGTTCCTCGATATATAATGGTTCAGGGGGAGGAGGAGATAAACTGGAAGGTTGACGAGATGAACTAATTTCATTTCCATTTTCCACAGGACCCTTAGAATAATAATCTTTTGATCTTGTCGCTACTATAACTTGTTGTGAAGACATAATCATGATATCTTGCAATGTTCAAGAGGAATATATGTTATGAGAAACCATTTTTTTATCTTGAGAAGGAAATGGATCCTTCAAAATAACAGGATTTGGAGAACCATTAATGAATTTTGAAACCTTTGCCCAATGTGGGAACTCCTTCATATAATGATCCTCATTGAAAATAAGTGAAGGGTAGTGAGGTTTTCGTTTCTTGTCAGTAGGTTTAGTTCTAGCAGGTTTCTCTTTCGAAGAAGCATTTTGTTTCGATTTACCTTTACCTAATTGATTAAATCTTGTCAGTAAATGATTCTACGAAATTAATTTTGGAAATAACTTCCGGAGAAAGGATTTCAACGAGTGAATCATGGATGCTAACAAACCACATTATACCATCAACGACATTAGATCCTGTAGGATTCATAAGTATTGGATCATTTGTATGGCACGATAAACTTAATATTTTCTTGTACAAGGTGCTGGATTGGGTGTAGACTAAGTATGAATAATGAGCATGATAAATTACCTACTCTTATGTGATGAAACCTCCCTTAGAAACATCCTTTTGAAAATAGAAACAGGAAATGTTAAAAATAACATCTAGAAATTCCAAATTAATTTTTCCTTGAATTAAACTGTAATTATTTTCTCATATCAAGTTGTAATAATTAAATAAGTTAAGTTGACTTAGTTAACTTAGGAATTCCAAGTTGGAAGTCTATCTAGAGTCATGTATGTGTGATCCCTAAGTTCTATGGGTTCAGATTGAGTTTATTGGAGTTGTAATTAGATAACTCAATTCGACTAGATATAACTGTTGGAGGAACTAGAGAGGTCTTGTAGTGAGTTGTTGCACTAGTGCATCCTTAGCACCACACCAGTTTACTGAGTATTCACTTAAGAATAACTCATGCATGTCAATTCACAAGAAGACCCAGTTGATACTAGAGTGTAGGGACAATGTACTAACAATTGTAAAATTTTCTGAGTTGTACAGACATTGCATGAAATCAGTTGACGACCAAAGTTTGGATTGTGTAGTTATGGAAGAAGGATTTCTTCATTAAATAGAGGTTAATTCCTCTATGAATTGTATAAGGAAGTAGGGGCTTGAAATGTAGCAAAATAAGCTAAGTGTTGGCTTCAGCTAAATATTGAGCAAAGAGTTGATCATAATTGTGTAGGAATTGTTCTAATGAGAACTACAAATGTATTTTCTTCTAATATCTTCTAATGCAATATATCTAGTCGAGGTTTTGATCAGTTTCTTTCCCTAGAAAAATATTGTGTTATGTGCCATTGATATTCTTCCACTTTCTTATTATTCTTTTCATTGATCAAGTTCAACTTCTGCTAAAGAGTAGAGTAAATTTTTTTCTTATGTTTCAATACATTACATGAACTATTTTATCTATAGAGAAAAATATACACATCCTTGGTAATAATGAGTAGTGACTTTGTAAACCATTTAGCGAAAATCTGATATGGAATAACAATGTCGATTAACCGAAATCTACATCTCCATTCATTTATATGATCAGAAATGTGAGTCGTTTTTATTGTTTTAGGGAATTCAATAGTTTGATACCAGTATCGTATCGAATCAATAGCTGAAAATGTGTTAAAATGTTGTTACTAGAGAGTTAAAATTAAATACGGATATAATCATTGATTAAAGAATTCGATGCACACCAAAGATGATATGTCATCACATATTCGATGGGAATTCTCCTTATTTTCCTTCAAATTTGGATATGTCACTCGATAACTTGGTAGGTGTTATCACAAAACCTTCTCTTGGTAGGCTGCTGACTAGGAAGACCTTGAGTAACTATTTCAAACCAACTTTTGGCTGAGGCTTAGCCTCCCCAACCTGAGAGGGCTCTCTCACTAGGTTAAATATTTTAGTAAAAGATTAGATGGCTAACTCTATGAAATAAGTAAAGGAGTATGAATGGTTGAACACAATCAATAAACATCCATTTGGCTTATGGAGTCAGAAAATGTTTAGTATGACAACAATAGTAGCTTAACATGGAATTCAGGGCATCAAGAGTTCAATATATCAGTAACACATAAGAACATCTAGGAAACACAGTCTACAAATGCATGAAGGAAGTTAGAACATTGCCAATGAGTTCTACATAACATACATTCATACCACTACAAATGAGGAAATGAGGACAACCATAAGACAATCAAGCATTGAACTCTATTTTGAATCCTAAGTAGTAAAGCCAAACTCTGTAGTACATAAAAACATAGTCTTCCATAATGACACAATATGAGTGTTTTTCTCCAAAACTTCCAACCCTTGGTGCATTACACCTCTTGTCATATATAGCTTCAATTACAATCTTGGATTCCTTCCTTAAACATGAGGGGAATTAAATTTTTTCTTGACCTAACACCTATTGATACTTAAAACAAACTATTAATTACAACTAGTTGTTAACTAACAGTCCTAGAGTCCTAATACAACTAGGAGTGTAACTCCTTATTATGCTAGCAACAACCTAGTACATGGAATAAATTCAGTTTTTGACAGCTGATCCTTCTTAACTTTGAACTTCGTGATGTCAATAACCCCCCAACTAGCCTTCAATAACTTCTCCTTCATCTGCCTCGAAAACTAGGAAATTGTCCCCTACTCTGTTCTGGCTGAAAAATAGGTTTTGGGACAGAGTTTATTTTCTCCTCATAAAAAGTGTATTTTGAAAAATTGAATGAGGATTTTGTAGACCACTCTATTTTGAAAAAAATCATATCTTGGGTTTTTGAAATACCTTTCCTACTGCTTAGAAACTGTCTTTGAATATAAGATGTAAACTAGGAAATTCTGATTTCTGAAAAACTATACCTATAGTAGTTTCATAGCACAAGTTGGGTCATCCATTTCTCTCATATAATAATGAATTTGAAGAAACTAAAAGAGGTTTTTGTAGACAGGTATGTTAGGAAGAAGAAATTCTTTCAATTTTCCAAAATATGCTTTCAGTTGCTCAAAAAACCCTCTTGAAAGTTGACTACTTAAATTAGTTTTTCTGCTGAAAAAGGCTGCTCCAGTTATTTCGTAGTGCAAAACAGGATTTTTATATTGTCTTCTTTATTCTTTGATTTTTTTCCTTACTTGAGATTTAAAAATTCAAAAATAATCTCCTCACATTCCCTACTAGCATCCTTCTCCAAAAATAGTCCCCTCTTTCTTTTGAAGATTGATAAAAAAAGAAAATTACACCTACAGCAGTTTCGTAGTGCGCTACAAAATTGCTGTTTGAATCAATTTACACATTTTTTTCCAAAAAATTTCCTTCTAAAGCTTCTTCACAACTATTTCATTATATAAATATGCCACATAACTTGAAATCACCCAACCTTGAGACATATTCAAAAAATAGTGTCTTTGTTTCAACCAAAATTGTATTAGGGTTTCATCACTTACTTCCTTGTTCATTTGTGTTGAGGCTGACCTCCAGATTTTCTCAGCTAAATTTCCAGGTCCCGAATTTACCTCTTCATCACTCTGATGTTGGTTTTGAGCCTATTATTATTCCATCTAATGTATCTTGCCTCGTTAATAGCAAGGACAGTCCAGGTGAAATATTGAGCTTTTCTGCTCACTGCTTGGGTTTTTGACTTTTTCTCATGTTCCTACTCAACCTTCATTTTTTTGAATTTGACCCTTTCAATTGCATTTCTTCTTGCCCTTTTCTTAAGTCTGGCGATTTCAAGCTTGGAAAGCTTCAACTTGTCCTTAACCTCCTCAAACCTTTGTTCCTTTTCTTGAGTGTTAACTGCTTTGTTGAATGCTTCTTCAATCTCTCTATTCCTCGTGAGAACATCTAAGCCTTCAGGCTCAACTCTCAGACACCTTCCTAATCTATGATTCTTCTTTTCTCTAGACATTTCTGTGAAACCCCTGCAAGGGGACTTGGAAAAACTTGCACTATCTTAGTTTGAAAGCTGCCTTGCTTGAGTTAAAATGGAGAACTGCCTCGCTTGAGCTTTCAAAGAATTATGATGAATGTTGTGCCTGAGCTTGCCAATTGTTTCTTATGCATGAAAGGAACATGAAAAATACCAAGACAAATTCACCTTACCTTACCCTTTTTGAAATTTGAAAAGAGTGCGTACAAAACCCCTAACGAATCTAATGATGAGAGTGAATGGTTGCACGTGATAAGCGAGGTTTTTGGACTGACACCTGATGATGAAACGTTAACGGATTTTGATGGATTTGACAGCTAGACAAGATTTGGCATGAATACCCGATTTCGTAGTGCATCCAGTGCAAATTCTGGGTTTTGCGCTAGGAAAACTCCTAACTTCGAATCCATGATTTCGTAGTGCACATAGTTTATTTTCTAAGTTTTGCGCTACGAAAACTCCTAGGAAATTTCGTAGTGCATGTCAATTTTGAAACGGCCTTAACACATGACACTTTTGAGATAATGTGGGATCAGTGATAGGTAAAACAATATTGTTGACCTTATTTGATAATGGGAACAAGACTCCATTCTATGATTTAGACTCCTTAAACAAAACAAATAAAATGACTTGACCAAGACTAACATAAAACTTTGGAACCAAACCAGTTGTCCAAAATTTTAGAATTTTTTTTTATTACTGATAACAGTAGGAATCGTCAACCGATAAGGATAATAATAAATGGGATCATTCATTAACCAAGATAAATCAGGTAAATCTATGGTTGCAATAAACAATAACTTCCTTTTAGGGTCATCTGGTAAAGTTTGATAACCTTAAAGGTTAAGACCAACCCCTGGAGGAGGATACCTAGCATGTCCTTGAAGAGCCTGTAAGGTTGGAATTGGGATTCTACCTAGGTAACCAGGGTCAACCATACGAGGTTGGAGTTCAAAAAGGACTTGATAAGTACGACCAAGGTATGGTTGACTATGGAAAGGTTGAGCTTTATGGATTTGACCTAAGTAATACTGGCCCTATACATGTTGAGCTTGAAAAGGTTGAGCTTGAAAAAATTGACTTTGAATAAATGGACCTTAAAAAGATGAGTTTGGAAAATTTTACCTTGAAAAGGTGGAACTTGAAAAATGTTCCCTTGAAGATGTGTTTGCATTTTTCCTATAGTAGGTTTTCCAATAAGAATTTGTGGTATAGACTAGACCGTGGTACCTGTTAGTGTCAGTGTTTTCACACTGCCATCAGTGATCAAAATTTATCTTTTGCATTTCATATTAGGTGTCCCATTCTAATGAGCTGCACTTCATTAGGTCATGGATCAACTAATGGTATGGTTTCATTTCACTTGTCCCTCATGCTATATACTTGCTGGCCTATTTCACATATTTTTTCAGTCATTCCCGTTCACTTCATTTATAAAAGTCAGTATTAGACTTTAGTTTCACTAGATCTTAGGATTTTTCACCATGGTCATTCAAAAGCATAATAAATGTCAACAGACACATGAGGGGGTAAATAAAGTTCAACAAATCATAAATTTCCTTTTTGTAAGCTAAATAAAGCTCTTTAACCTCAAAACTTGTTTTGAGGTAAAACATAGCATTTGTATTTTCTTGTTTTATTTCCATATAATTTGATGTAATTTTATAGTTTCTATATGTAATAAGTACTATTCAGTTGCTCCTGGTCATCTTGCCAATTTCTTCCACTGCAAAAGCAAAACATCAAAGCAACAGCTCATCAAATTTCTAAGCAAAAGGGTCAAACTTCAAGTATAAAAAAAGAGCATTTTAAAGCATCATGTAAAACTTTTAAAAAGTGGGTTTTGAAAGGAGAAAAATTTAAATGAAAAGTTATATAAAGTAAAATCATGGTAAAAAGCCATTTCATTATGAAAAATTCAAGTGGAGAGCAAAAATTGCGATTTCTGGGTAAAAGAGAGAAAAATATAGCATTTTGTGAGAAATTTGGTAGCGTTGCGCATTGGGATGCTGAAGTTGCACATCAGGCCAGCGCTGCGCATCAAAGGAGTTATGCCAATGTAATTTTATACTAGTGTTGTGCATATAATCGGCGCTATGCACCTATTGGAGGGCACTGTGCACTTGTTGAATGCTGCACATACATTGCTAAAACACTCAAAAACGCCAAAATCACTTCAAATTTATTCCAATATTCAAGATTCCTCTCCTTTCACAAGTATTGTTGCCACTCTTGCTAAAGGAATTCTTGTTCTTAGAGTTTGTCTCTTAAAAAACTAAACCCTAGCTGTTATAGACATTTTTGGGCACTTCAACCCCAATCATAAATGTCCATAAACTGAGGGCTCCTAAGCCCCTAAAAGTGATGCTTCACTGCCTAAAGGAACAAGGTCAGCTGATTACATCATCGCCCAGAAGTTCTCCACTAAAAACTACTCAGAAATGGTCAAAACTAGACCATACTGAATACCCAGTGTAGAGGGTGCGATGCATATCACCTTCCCAATGTAAAGGGTGTGATGCATACTAAATGGCCCCTCTGTAGGGTGCGATGGTTGGGAATGGACAAATGGAAGGGACAATTTGCGAGGTGGAAGATCATGGAATTTTCCAGAAGCTTCCCCTCTGACACTTGCCTCTTTTTTTTCGACCAGGGATGAGTAAGAGATCATCATTCTCCAAGTGGAATCAAGAACTATCAAAGAGGAGACACTAATGAAGACCCCAGAAGATGACTCACCCCCCTACAATCATCTATATATGGATCCCTCATCACAGAGATCTAGAGGCTGGAATTGTGTATCTTGTAGAGAAGTGTTGTTGGTTTTCTAGAGAAACTTCATAGTGTTGGGTGATCTAAGCTTTACTTGAGGTGAAGAAGGGCTTTCTTGCTGGCAGAGATGATCCTGGGTCAGAACATATGGTTGTAATCCTCTTGCTACTCTTGATCTTAATAAATCTATTCAATTTTTCCTCCATATTATTGTATCTTTCATTATATATGCATTTGTATGGTTAACACATATCTGGTCCTGTGTTACTTATGAATATAGATCTCTGTTCTTCGATAGTAGTATGTTGCTTTGATTCCACAAGTGCTCTAGCTGGGCAGACGAAGAAGAAGTGGCAAAGCTCTATTAGGAAGGAGAGGAATCAAACAAGGAAATCAAGCGCAAGACTAAGGTTGGTCTCCTTTGTTCCACTCTTATCTATTTTCATAAAGGAAAACGAAAGTAGACTTTACTTGTTTGTTTCTAAGATAGCTACCAGTCTTAGTGGGAATAGCAGCTCCTAGTGGACACTATTCCCGGTAACACTAGTTGTCTCATGAACTATAGTTGTTCCATTGTTCATTATTCAATTTGTTGTATTTTTCTCTATTTAGTTGCTGGTTTCATAAAAAAATCAAACCCCTACACAAGCTTACCCATTACAACACATAATACTCCCCAAAACCATACTCACATACACAACCCCTATACCCTAAATTCTCAAAACCCTTCACTCCATCAAATCTCATTCATATCCCTATTCCATCCCACTCATTTTCTTTCTTTTTGAAAATCTCTTCATACTCATCACTCACCCACACTACCCCTTCTTTCCTCACTAGCATTTACAGTCAATCAAACCAATGGACAATGATTATGAAACTGGGAGGAGACCCTTCGTGACAATTCTAGGGACATGAATTTGCAGCAGAGGAAACCTCACAAAGGGGGTAAGATTATCAGGGAGGAACTCATCAGTATGAGCGAACTACATGCTTGCCCACTAGCCACCTCATGCTTTAAACATCAGTCATGTTTTGGGTTTTGTGAAATGGTAGAGAAGGTTAAGTTTCATCATGAATTAGCAAGGTTGTTTGTAACAAATCTGGAAAACAATGTAGTAAATCTTGTTGGAGTCACATTTAATTTGTCACCTACTATTATACTAGAGGCTACAAGCATTCCAGATGTAGGTGAGAAATGGAGCAAAAGACAAAATATTGACTGGGAGTACTATGAGCCTTATATTAAGGATAATACCATAGCAAAATCAGCAGTGTTTCCTTTCAAATTCTTGGAGGACAGGTTTGCTTCACTAATGAAGGTCATCATCAAATATTTTACTTGTGAGGGTAGGTTCTCCAAATTGTATGCTTATCATATTAGATTGCTGATGCACTTTACCAAGGTGAAAATGATGAGTATCCACTACTTCATACGCAAAAACATAGAGAAGATGGAACTTTTTGTAAAAGAGAAACCTTACCCATAGCAGCTCAATAGTATTTATCATTTCTCTGTAATTAAAATTGTTGTTTTACATCAGCTGAATCAGTTGGGAATTCCATGGGAAACCTTCATTTCTCATGAGGTGTTCAAAGGCCCTCAAATATTTTCATCAGTACATCAAGAGGAAGGTGGACCTTCAGGACATGAACAAGCCAAAGAAACTGAAACTGTTGGGGTGCCCATGATTGTAACTTGTGAGAGAGGCAAGAGGAAAAGAAGGCAAAGGTCAAGATGACCTCCATTGAACAAGAAATTGAATATGACTGAGAAACTTGGTTAGAGAGGGAGAACATTCACCTTGAGAAGTTGCTAGAGAAGGCCAACAAAGAAAAGAAAATGCTTCGCCATATGGCTTATCATTATTTGACTAGGAATAGGATATGCAACATGAGGATTCAGAAACTTAAGGCAAGATTAAGGAGGGCCTTAAAACACAAAAATAAGGAGGATAAGCTTAAAATTTTCGCTGATGTTACATTAGCGCAACAAAGTAACCCATGAAGCAGCTCTGAGCTAAAACTGGGCAAATTTTGAAACAATTTTGTAAATTTCAAATTTTTGAATTATGCAACACAGGAAATTGTGGTAAATGTGTAGCGCCACTGGCGCTGTACATTTGATCCCTGAAAGTTTCATCTCATTTGGACCAAAACTAGGTGACCTAAAGGGCCAAAAACACTCAAACAATGTCCTCTCTGCCACTTTTTGGACACACAGGAAGCAATCTTGGGTGAATCCAATTTTGAGGGGGAAAATCACCTCCAAATCAGAAAATTCAAGATTTTATAGAAACTAGACAGGCAAACCTATCCAACAAGCTATCTTGGGCCTGATTTGGTGGAGTGGAAGGCCTCCAAAAACTAGAAGCGGTGTTGTGCATATAGGAGATGGCGTTGCACATAGGGTAGATTTTGCCAGTTTTGCTCAAAACTTTGAATTTCTCCTAGTTTGACTACTAGTTGACGTTTTCTCTTCTCCTTGGTAAATTTGTGATGGTAATTGATGCTATGATGTGTAAATGTAATTTAAAAATGACTCTTGGGGGTAGATTCATCATTTTGAGGTGGTTTGAGGTTGAATGAATCAGTTTCCATGGTTTTAGGGACAAGCTGTTCCATTGCCTATATTCTTGTTCTTAGTTTAGATATGGTTGAAACCACACCTCTTCTCATGGATTCGACCCATGATGGCTAGAATAGGTGGTTTGATGCCTATATTATGTACTTTCTTAGTCATTTGTAAAGTTTGGACTCTTTTGGAAGTGGTACACACATTCTATATTTGTATCAATGGATTGGCAAGGAATAAAACCAGGTTTTGTAGCTATTTTTGTGGGATTCTTGTGATACTGTGTTTTTGTATTGTTTCTTCTTCTGTAATGAGTTATTCTTATGTTTTATATGTTTCAAACCTTTTCCATTCTTCTAAAATAAATGAATCAAGATAAATAGGAAAAATACATTGATAACAGTGCTTTGCCTTGGGAATGCATTTAGTTCTTAATGTTTTCAGCAGTTTGAAGAGGATTCATGGTCTCCACATGCCCTCCTCAACCCCTCAGCAGTCTTAAAACAACCATCTCACTCGATTACTAGTGCATAAACACTTATCTATCTCGCCCCACAGAACACGTCTGCATCCTTGATTTGATTTCCCAGACCTAAGATGCCTGCTCCATTTGATCTAGCAACCAAACCTTCAAAATCAAACAAAAAATGCTAGAGCTACTATACCTAGCCTAAAATCTATTCTTATTTCAGTCATCTCCACTGATATTGACAAGGAGAGAGCCCTCTCTTGACCTAGTAGGGCTAGCTACCAGGTTAAGCATGGTTTGTGGTTATCCTAGGATTGCGTCCCTTCAGCCTAAGGTCAAACTAGGCTCTAACATAGTGGTGACCATACTAGGGAAATGTAGTTTTATGTTCCTCAACAAAATGTATCAAGTTCATATCTGATTTTTGATGGTGGACAACAATCAAACATAGGAAGGCTGAAATCATTCACCCTGTGACTCTAAATCAGTTTCAAGATCAGATCCAAGGACTCCACTGGAGGATGAACCTAATCAACAAAAACATGAAAGGACAATATGGAAAGATCAGGTATTCAAGTTGGAATTTCATCCAAGACATTATATTCTTGGTTATCAATTATTTCTTCTCTTTCCCCGAGAATTTCAAGAAGCCATTGCAAAATATATTGTATTTGAGACAAGATCCTAGACCTACATTTGATTCTTACCGTTTGAAGATTACGAAATATTCACATGTATGTGATCTTGATCAAGACCCTTCTTCCAAGTTTTATGACGATTTTCTTCAAAATGATGAGCCTAAAAAGACAAAGGTTGACTCTACACCTTTTGTACATATTCCTATACCTTGTAAAATTCTAGATAGATACAAGCCTCTGATTGTACCTCGTATATCCCATGCTTTCCCTAAAAATCATTACCTATATCTACCAAGATTGGATGGTGAATGTGATAACATCACTGCTGAGAGACATGTACTGAATTTTGAGTCTTTTCTTGACCTTTTTGAAGTTGATGAAGCGGATGTCAGTATTAGGCTTCTTGCTCTTTCTTTGCCAGGCAAAGTCAAGAGTTGGTTCAAAACCCTACCTGATGCGAGCATCTCATATTTCTAGAAATTCGTCAAAGCTTTCCTTGACATGTGGGTGGTCAGACAGAACCCTTTCTTGATTATAGAAGTGTATAACCAGCTAAAAAGACAACCAAGAGAGATAGTACAACAATTTTCTGCCAAGTTTAACCAAGTCTATTTTTTTATGCCTGTTAATGTAAGACCTCCTCCTGGATCTGCTCTCTTACACTACCCGGATGCCTTTGATCCAAAAATGGAGTTTCAACTGAGGGAAAGGAACCCTGCAACACTTAAAGAGATGCAAAATAGTGCAGTAGATGTAGAGGCTAATTTTCTTATCAAAAGAGCAAAACTGAAGGAAGAAGAGGTGAAGAACATAGATCCAGACAAATCGACATCTTTAGAGATAAAGCTCAACATTTTGGTAAGTGTAGTAGAAGAGATGATGCAAAATATCACCACAAGGAATGATTATGATGTTCAATACCATGGCTCGTCGATTAAAGAAGAACAAGTGGCAGATCCAAAACATCTTCTTTCTTATCCTAGTTGCCATAGATCTTATAGTGATTGTTTTATGGATCGGCTTGCAGAAGAGAGATCTGTTGATATGACATGTATGCTTGAAGATGTGTTTTTTACTGATGAATTGCCTCAATTTGATCAGTACAATGATGATTATGTCCTCCAAACAGAAGCTAGTTTTGCAGATAAATCAGCAGTTGGTTTGTGGAAGGAGGAAGTTCACTTTAAGCATCCGAATACAGTGATCAGCCGATGCATATCAGTTATGGAAGTGAGGAGGAAAGTGCAACAAATTTTGAAGTAAGTGAAGGATCTTTTCCTTTTTGTTTTACTTCATTTCAGTTCATTAGAGACAACTTTCATGCAATCAGAAATCAACTGTTGACAAGTTTCGATCTGCACCATCTTGAGGGCAATGAAGTCCCTGTTCAAGACTTTTCATATCTAGATTTGTAGCCCCCGAATGCCATTGATTGTCAAGTTGTAGATGAAGACTTGGAAGCTAGAACACATGATCAAATGATGCAAGATGATTTCGTACCATTCTGCTTCGAATCATTTCAGTTTTTGAAGGGAAATTTTCATAGTATATCTTCAATAAAGGATGAGAAGCCTATAGAAAATCATGCCATCTCATTGGAACCAATTGAAAATGGGTTGCAACAGTGTTTTCAATTTTTTCACGATCTAATAGCTTATGTGTTGGATGATGTCTGTAGCCAAAGTCCTTCTCCATTAGCTACCTGTGAGCTTGAAAAAAGTATTGGTACAAACGTGATCTTGCAGTCAGTTTCTTTGTCATTTTCAGCAGGAGTCCCGTCACAAAACTCAAATAAAGTTTGCATTCATGGTAGAAGAGAAGTAATCCATTGGATGAGATAATTCCTAGTGCACATGAATTTCAAGATCCTTATGCAGTTTTTTTGGAGGCACATAGAGAATCTATATTATTCAATTTGGGAAAATTTGGATTTGTTTACAAGTTTTCATGGGAGGTTCTGACTCCATGCCCAATGAAAGAGGAACTAGTTTACTTTTTCCATAGATCTATGGTTCTTGGCACCTCCAAGGAGCTACCATCCCCATTAGAGCCAATGTTAGTGTCAGTGCTTTCAAACTGCCATCAGTGATCAAAATTTATCTTTTGCATTTTATATTAGGTGTCCCATTCTGATGAGTTGCACTTCATTAGGTCATGGATCAACTGATGGTAGGGTTTCATTTCACTTGTCCCTCATGCTATATACCTGCTAGCCTATTTCACATATTTTTGTAGTCATTCATATTCATTCTCGTTCACATCATTTATAAAAATTAGTATTAGACTTTAGTTTCACTAGGTCTTAGGGTTTTTCACCATGGTCATTCAAAAGCATAATAAATGTCAGCAGACACATGAGGGGGTAAATAAAGTTCAACAAATCATAAATTTCCTTTTTGTAAGCTAAATAAAGCTCTTTAACCTCAAAACTTGTTTTGAGGTAAAATAGAGCATTTGTATTTTGTTGTTTTGTTTCCATGTAATTTGATGTAATTTTATAGTTTATATATGTAATAAGTACTATTCAGCTGCTTTTGGTCATCTTTCCAATTTCTACCACTGCAAAAGAAAAACATCAAAGCATCAATTCATCAAATTTATAGGGAAAAGGGTCAAACTTCAAGTATAAAAATAGAGCATTTGAAGAGTCATGTAAAATTTTTAAAAAGTGGGTTTTGAAAGGAGAAAAATTTAAATGAAAAGGTATATAAAGCAAAATCATGGTAGAAAGCCATTTCATCGTGAAAAAGTCAAGTGGAGAGAAAAAATCGTGATTTCTGGACAAAAGAGAGAAAAATATAGCATTTTGTGAGAAATTCGGTGGTGCTGCGCATTGGGAGGTTGGCGTTGCGAATTAGAGGAGTTATTCCAGTGTAATTTTACACTAGCACTGCGCATATAATCAGCACTGTGCACTTGTTGAAGGGCACTGCACACTTGTTGAATGTTGCACCTACATTGCTAAAACACTCAAAAATGCCAAAATCACTTCAAATTTCTTCCAATCTTCAAGATTCCTCCCCTTTCACAAGTAAGTATTGCTGCCACTCTTGCTAAAGGAATTCTTGTGCTTAGAGTTTGTCTCTGGAAAAACTAAACCCTAGTTGTCTCATGAATTATAGTTTTTCCACTGTTCACTATTCAATTTGTTGTCCTTTTCTCTACTTGGTTGCTGATTTCCTTAAAAAAATCAAACCCCTACACAAGCTTACCCATTCCCACACATAATACTCCCCAAAACCATACTCACATACACAACCCCTATACCCTAAATTCTCAAAACCCTCCACTCCATCAAATCTCATTCTTATCCCTATTTAATCCCACCTGTTTTATTTATTTTTGAAAATACCTTCATACTCATCACTCACCCACACTACCCCTTCTTTCCTCACTAGCATTTACAATCAATCAAACCAATGGACAGTGATTATGAAACTAGGGAGGAGACCCTGAGTGATAGTTCTAGGGACAAGAATTTGCAGCAGAGGAAACCTCACAAAGGGGGTAAGATTATCAGGAAGGAACCCATCAGTATGAGTGAACTACTTGCTTTCCCATTAGCCACTTCATGCTTTAAACATCAGTCATGTTTTGAGTTTTGTGAAATGGTAGAGAAGGTTAAGTTTCATCATGAATTAGTAAGGTTGTTTATAACAAATCTAGACAACAATGTAGTAAATCTTGTTGGAGTCACATTTAATTTGTCACCTACTATTATCTCAGAGGCTACAGGCATTCCAAATGTAGGTAAGAAATGGAACAAAAGACAAAATATTGACCGAGACTACTATGAGCCTTATATTAAGGCTAAATACCATAGCAAAATCAGCAGAGTGTTTCCTTTCAAATTCTTGGAGGACAAGTCTGCTTCACTAATGAAGGTCATCATCAAGTATTTTACTTGTGAGGGTAGGTTCTCCAAATTGTATGCTTATCATATTAGATTTTTGATGCACTTTACCAAGATGAGAATGATGAGTATCCCCTACTTCATATGCGAAAACATAGAGAAGATGGCACTTTTTGAAAAGAAGAAACACTACCCACAGCAGCTCAACAGTATTTATCATTTCTCTGTAATTGAAAATGTTGTTTTACATCAGTTGAATCAGTTGGGAATGCCATGGGAAACCTTCATTTCTCATGAGGTGTTCAAAGGCCCTCAAATATTTTCATCAGTACATCAAGAGGACGCTGGACCTTCAGGACATGAACAAGCCAAAGAAACTGAAACTGTTGGGGTGCCCGTGATTGTCACTTATGAGAGAGGCAAGTGGCAAAGAAGGCAAAGGTCAAGATGACCTCCATTGAACAAGAAATTGAAGATGACTTAGAAACTCTATTAGAGAGGGTGAACATTCACCTTGAGAAGTTCCTAGAGAAGGCCAATAAAGAAAAGAAAATTATTCGCTATATGGCTTATCATTATTTGACCAGGAATAGGATATGGAACATGAGGATTAAGCAACTTAAGGCAAGATTAAGGAGGGCCTTAAAATACAAAAAGAAGGAGGATAAGCTTAAACTTTTTGTTGATGTTACATTAACCCAACAAAGTAACCCATGAAGCAGATCTGAGCCAAAACTGGGCAAATTTTGAAACAATTTCAAAATTTTCAGAAATTTCAATTATGCAACACAGGAAATTGTGGTATATGCGCAACGCCACTGGCGCTGCACATTTGATTGGTGCATCCGTAGGAGAAATGGCTTATAGATCTAGATTCCGCATCAAGAGGACATTAATCTTTGAAAGTTTCATCTCATTTGGAGCAAAACTAGGTGACTTAAAGCGCCAAAAACACTCAAGAAATGCCCTCTCTGCCACGTTTTGGACACACAGGAAGCAGTCTTGGGCGAATCCGCTTTTGAGGGGTCAAATCACTTCCAACTCAGAAAATTCAAGATGTTCTAGAAACTAGACAAGCAGACCTATCCAACAAGCTATCGTGGGCCTGATTTGGTGGACGGAAGGCCTCCAAACGTGGACTAGAAGCGGCGCTATGCATATAGGAGATGGTGCTGCGCATAGGGTAGATTTTGCCAGTTTTGCTCAGAACTTTGAATTTCTCCTAGTTTGACAACCAATTGACTTTTTTTCTTCTCCTTGGTAAATTTGTGATGGTAATTTATGCTATGATGTGTGAATGTAATTGAAAAATGACTCTTGGGGGTAGATTCATCATTTTGAGGTGGTTTGAGGTTGAATGAATCAGTTTCCATGGTTTTAGGGGCAAGTTGTTCCACTGCCTATATTCCTATTCTTAGTTTAGATATGTTTGAAACCACCCCTCTTCTCATGGATTCAACCCCTAATGGCTAGCATAGGTGGTTTGATGCCTATATTATGTACTTTCTTAGTCATTTGTAAAGGTTGGAATCTTTTGGAAGTGGTACACACATTCTATACTTGTATCAGCAGATTGGCAAGGAATAAAACCATGTTTTGCAGCTATTTTTGTGGGATTCTTGTGATACTGTGTTTTGTATTGTTTCTTCTTCTGTAATGAGTTATTCTTATGTGTTATATGTTTCAAAACCTTTTCCATTCTTCTAAACTAAATGAATCAAGATAAATAGGCAAACTACATTACTAGTGCATAAACACTTATCTATCTCACCCCACAGAACATGTCTACTTCCCTGATTTGATTTCCTAGACCTAAGTTCCCTACTCCATTTGATCCAGCAACCAAACCTTCAAAATCAAACAAAAAATCCTAGAGCTACTATACCTAGCCTAAAATCTATTCTTATTTCAGTCATCTCCACTGAGATTGACAAGGCGATAGCCCTCTCTCGACCTCATAGGGCTAGCTACCAGGTTAAGCGTGATTTGTGGTTATCTTAGGATTGCCTCCCTTCAGCTTGAAGTCAATATAGACTCTAACTGTACTAGTTTGATAAGCGTAAAACCAAGGGACATCTTGATTAGTTTAATTAATAGGTATTTGAGGGGTAAATGGAACAATTGTTTGTGATACTCCTGGGATGAGTGTCTGAGGGGAACTTGGAACTAGCTGCGAAACATGTGTTTGAGGTGCACTCTTAAAAAGTATTTGAGTTTGTTATTGAACAGGTGCTTGAGGAATTCCTTGGATAAGTTGTTGGACAAATGTTTGCGGAATCTCCTAAACAAGCTTTTGGAAAGGTATGGCCATATTTGGAATAGGTATTTAAGGAATAGGTTGAGTGAAATCACTAGTTGGTGGGATGAAATCCAAAATCATATAAATCAAAGTGAAAAGTGGTTATATATAGAGTGGGTGGAACTAGTTATGCTAACAACCTACTTAATGTACATGATCTGATGCAAGTAAAGTTCATTTACGCCATCTCGAATGAAGAATATCCTCCATAAATTTCCAAATGAGTCTAACAAATGTATGTTTTAGGAACAGTAGAGACATCCCCACCATTGTCACCTCAGGTAAAATACCTAAAATATGGTCACTAAGGTTAGAACGTAAAAAAACTTAACCTAGTGGGACAGTCCCAGATCGAACTTACATGCAAGGGAAAAGTAACAAATTTCAATCCCCTTGAAAGCTCCTCAACATGGTCAATCTGAGGTTTATTTCGAAGTGACTCCCAAGTACCTTTTTGTACCATTTTTAGTATGTGTAAATCACTCTACCGTAGCCAATGAAATGGGGTCGATCACTTTACTAGGTTCGATATGATATCATGCTTAACTCCTTTGTAAGGGGGGCTTCCCAGAGAAAAAATACATTAAATGGATTTTTCTTCCTATCACAAGATGCTAATGTTTATTTGTAGCTTTGGAAATTCAACTCACTTCCTTATTCCAAATCCCTACAACCTAATCTACTATAGGTGGAAAGAGCCCTAAAAAATAAAAAATTATAGATTGATTTTATTAGCATTGATTTTAAGATATGTTATTTTCTCAAATGTAATGGATTTGAAACTGATGAAATTATCACTTGACATAAATCCTAACATAGTCAAAATTAAAATGTAATCTTTTCGTTTCAATAAAAATCTATCTAAAGTAAAGAAACAGTATTTCAATTTTTTCAATGAAAATGTAAACAAAAATTCTAAATCCCAGTACATCCCCTTTCTTAAAATGCAGATATCCAATTTCAAATCACCCAAATATTGAAAATAACATCAAATTTTCACATTGCTCAAAAACACAATAAATCAAGAAATTCCTCTCTTTAAACATACAATCACTCAAAAAAATCCAAAATGCAACAAGGAACAAATAATCACTCAAATGAATTTTCCCTAATTGAATGCTATGAAATCACTTCGAGTAAAAAGTAGAGTTAATGAACACTTCAGCAATAGAAAGAAACTAAATTTTCATTTGGAAACTAGCATAAGAAGTATTTTTCAGAAATTATTGATTTTTCTACACAAAACAATCTTTCACAAAATATAAAACTCGACTCAAAAACTAATCTAATCAAAAAAATAAAGATAGACAATCAACAAGGAAAGAACAACATATCTCTCTTTTGATAGATCGACCATTCATCAAATGAGACTTTACCCTAATTTCCAAAAGCAAGACAACCATAAGAAAATATTTCCATAACACTTTTCCAAACAAACACACATTGAAAGAAGGTACAAACACGTGTAACTTAATAGGAAAAACCCAAAACTCTACACTTCATGCGGACAAAACTGAAATTTTCAAAGATTCCAAGTATGTGCGTAGGTCATAGAGGAAACCAGTGTGCATATTCTATCTTTCAAAAAGACAAGTGTGCGGAAATGCACATTGTGCCTAAAACCTAAGTGCGCATAGCGAAGACTTTTGGAAAAGATAAATAAAATAAAAAGTCAAACCAAACCCAAAATCCAAATTTTTTAGATTTCTAGGCACTCAAAGAAGGATTACACAGAAGATTTAAAGGGTCAGACAAGAAAAATAATGGAGAGTGAGACGTTCACCATTGTAGTCACCAATTTTTTATGTGGGCTTATTCCTCTTGTAGACAAGATAGATCTCCCAACACTCTAGTGAAATCTAGTAATAAACAATCAAGAACTGCTACTTTTCTCTAGACTATGATTGACTTAAACAAATACTATGATAGAGGTGACTTACTATTTAATAAAAATGATTGATGAAGTCCCCTTCAAATATTTCGACCATCTTCTCCTCTTTGATGCTTTACATATCCTCCCAGGGCTTCCCACAGTTTCTCCGTGATTTCCTTAAGGAGATCTGCATAGACAGAAACAAACACGGTATCAAAGCATCCATTATACAATATAAGATATAAATGGGCTAATTAACTCAACCATGTATCATAAACTGATCGATATGCAATCACAATCTATGTAGGTGATCAAGGAACCCTACAAATTGTATCAACAAAGATATAATTGAGAAAGAATAATTGCCTTTATATTAATAAAATGGAGAATAGTCTTACAATCATAAAACCTTGATGTTGCAAGGCCCTTCCCACAATCCCTAATGCTCTCCTTTAATGAATAGCCTTACAACCTTATTATTGTATCATAATCCTACTTCCAACAATCCTCCTCAATCCTCAGGCCTAGGCTAGATTTATAGGCCAAGAGTAGGAAGCTTGGGATCCAGTTTCCAAGGGATGAGATCCACCAATGGTGGGATAGGGATTTCAGAAAGAGAGGGAGTTTCTCCATGGTGGGAGGGATCATGACTTACTAGGCAACCATTCGAAGCTTGTTGGGTGGGATAGATATGATCAACATTGCTTCTAGACTTTATGTTTTATTTTTGCATGCGTTAAGTCATGTTCACAGGTCAGAGTGTAAGGTAGTGAGTGCTTATGCACAACTGATAATGGACTCTTCTACATGTTCGTAGAAAATTACTAGGGAACAGTAGAGGAAGCCAAAAACATGGTTTTGAACTATGGGATCCATTTATTCCACTTTATGTGGGATAATTTGGATTCTAACTTTGCAGGGGAATGCTTTGGGACACATTTATGGATAGTGAAAGATCTAAACTGATGATCATTTTCCTAATGCAAAAAAATGACGTGTAACAAATAGCCAACAACCAATAGCTAACTTTCCCTCGATCTTGGACTGGCCATTTTATAATGCTAAGGAGATTTTCTCAAAGACTCTGTCCTTCTTTCCCATTCTACCCAGTTGTCCCATAGGCCATTAGGGTATTTTCCTTGGTTTATGTTGAGTTGTCCCACGAATGGTGTATTTGTTCAAAATATCCTCTCCCCATTTTGGCTCCACTATGCTTAATGCTTCCTGCCTCAAAATATGTTTAACCATTTGTTCACCACAAACTCCTTAGTAGGATCTTTCTTCTGTTAAATACTATTGGTTGATATCCTTTGCACACGCCTCATTATTCCATTCGTTAGTGTTCTCATGTTGCAGGGTGTCTTCCTCCACCACGCCCCATCCATTGCATCTACCCTTTGTTGTGGTCATTATGCATGTACAATCCCTTTGATGCACTTATACTTCATATGCCAACCCTCTCTTACGCACTACCTTACTGTTTCGGTGCCCACTATTCCTGATACACGGTCCCACTTATGCTAAAAAAATTCCCAAAAATATTATGGGTCCTAACAGATATTATTCAAATCTTTGGATATTCCCAACTAGTGATTAAGTTTATCAAAGGGGTGTTTTGTTACAAAATCCAAACCCTCATTCATTTAGTAAATGAAGTATTGAAAATTATCAACCCTTTTAATTTTTTTTTTCCTCCCAACACATTTTTAGGGAAAGAAATGTGTGAGCAAACTAAATTTCTAAGGCATTCACTTGGATTTTGGGTAGTGGCACTTATGGGAATCCATAAATGGACAGTTCTATGAATTCCTTGACAAACCCTTCATGGATCAATTTCAAGTGTCATTTTGGATGTAGCCTCTTAGTCATCATAACAGACTCCTCTTTTTGGAAAAAATAATTTTTTGGATCTTGTGAGACATTTGGGGTGCAAAGGCCTCGAAATGTGTATGTATTGTTTTTGTTGTTCATAGTTGTCTCACATGGAACAATGCAAAGATATTTTGAAGGTTTACCTTAAAATATGTAGACTAGAAGCAGTCTTATTTACTGATAACTTGCATATTTTGTCAGGTTATAGTTAGTCTAGGAGTGGCATGTATATGAACTAATACATACATCAACATAAATGCACAAAATGTAAGTTATATCATTATGCTAACAAAATAACTTGAGAATATTTTCCGAAAGGAAAAAAAAAAAAAAAACATTGTTATTGAAATTTATTTTAATATGAAATATTATGATTACCAATAAGAACTATTGTTATTTAAATTTATTTTAATATGTTATGTATATTATGATTTTTTCCCTAAGAAAATGTTTTAAATTTTTTTAATAAAAACAAAATTATAATATAACAAATTAAATTGATCTAATTTATTAGTTTTATTTAATATGAATTTTTGTTTTATTATTATTATTATTAATCATTGAAATGGTCATAGATGAATGACTTATTTAACGCAATTGAATCCCAAAAAATGGTATCTAATATAATGCGCTGCCAAAACCTCTCAATACTTAAATTCTATTCATATGTATTGCTCTCATGATATTAATATAGTATATATATTTAACCACTTTTAAATTGAAATTGACATCCCATCAATAAATAATAATGTCACCTCATTAATAAATAAAATGAAATGTTGGTCTCATGATATTAATATAGTATATATATTTAACCACTTTTAAATTTAAATCGACATCCAATTATTAAATAATTATGTCACCTCATTAATAAATAAAACCAACCTAGATCCATTTCAACTCGGACCTATCAAACGCTGAGAGGGACCAAATATCTTGAGGTGCAAACCTCTTTTTTGAGTGTAAAAATTGAGGAAAGGCTCACATCTTGAGAGATTTGATCCCTCTCAACACTCGATAGATCCATAGTTAAAATGGATCGATAAGAGGGACCAAATATCTTGAGGTGAAAACCTCTTTTTTGAGTGTAAAAATTGAGGAAATGTTTGCACCTCGAGAGATTTGATCCCTCTCGACACTTGCTAGATCCATAGTTAAAATGGATCTAGGATGGTTTTAGTTGTGTGCGGCCAAAGAAAATCTAACGAACATATGATTAATTTTATCAATAATATGTAAATTCATCTATATTAATATAATCATTTTAAATATGTTAAATATGTATTAGATTAATTTAGTATCTTTAATATTAAATTTTCTTAGTTACCTCACAGTTTGTTGAGATGATAAATATTGTTAATAACTTTAATGATGAAAAATGATGAAATAACATTTTTGAATGTAAAGTGACTATGTAATAGTGTTTAATTATAGAAAATATGAATAATAAGAAAATAGTCAATTACAAATAGTCTTCATTGTGGTTAATCTCAAACTTTTTTCTTCTACTATTCTTATTGTCACCCTTGTTACTTTTGTCATATTTTCATATCAATTATACGAAAAGGATAGGTTAAATCATAAACCATTGAAATATCTTTAGCTCAAGCTATTGTAGTAAACATCATACCTTGTCTCTCATTATCCAATATTAATAGGTAGAATTACTACAACACAAAACCAATGTACATTGTCAATATTTTTTGTGCTTACCGAAATCAATGCACAATGATAATCCAATCACTTTAAAATTAATGTACCATCATATATTCAATTACATCAAATCAGAAATCAACATCTACACTAAAATCAATGCATCCAATGAAAGCAAACACATAAAATTAGAAAACAACATTTACATCGAAATCAATGCATCTAATGTAAGCAATCAAATATGAATAGAAATCAACATTTACACTCAAATCAATGCTTCTAGTGCAAGCAAGAAAATAGGATTATAAACAAACATCTACACTGAAATATATGCATTTAGTGCAAGTAAGTGAATAGGATTATAATCCAACACCTACATTGAAATCAATGCATCTAGTGCAAGCGATAAATAGGATTAGAAATCACCATCTACAATGAAATCAATGAATTCAGTGCAAGAAATCAAATATGATTAGAAATCATTTACATTGAAATCAATGCATCTAGTGAAAGCAATCAAATATTATTAGAAATCAACATCTACATTGAAAGAAATGCATCTAGTGCAAGCAATGAAATAGGATTATAAATCACCATCTACACTAAAAACAATGCATTTAGTGCAAGAAATCAAATATGATTAGAAACCATTTACATTGAAATCACTGCATCTAGTGAAAGCAATCAAATATTATTAGAAATCAAAATCTACATTGAAATCAATGCATCTAGTGCAGGCAATCAAATAGGATTAGAAATCACCATCTACACTAAAATCAATGCATTTAGTTCAACCAATCAACTAGGATTCAAAATCATCTAAATTGAAATCGATGCATCTAGTTCAAGCAATCAAATATCATTAGAAATCAACATCTACACTAAAATCAATGATCCGGATTTAAACAAGAACACAACAAATTACAAAGATAACCATAAACACAAAGATGCAGTGGAAATAATACTTCATTTCATTAATGTAAAATACTGAGATACGCTTACAAACAGAAAATGGAAATAAACAGCTAGGGCAATGGCAGCTTATCTCTGAGAAGAGATGTGGTGGCTACATGCCTCTGAACTGTGTTAGAATGAGGCTCGAAGGCCTATGTATTGTTGAGAAACAATGGAAAACCCTTAACATCCCAAAACCTAACCCTAGAAGATGAAACGCCAAATTGTGGGCCCCATTTGGATAAATTGGTACATCAATTTCTCGGGGTTGTAACTTTGGCATACGATCTCTGTTTGACGTGTACAATAGCTCGTTAGAAAGATCTATCCGAGCACTACCCCTTTGTCAAGGGCATCATTGATCCGTGGACCGATGTTGCCACCAGATTTCCCAAAAAACGTCGTTTAGGGCCTCAAAACGGCTCCGAAAGTTCAAGACCCGAAAAAACTGCTAAAAATAGTAAATTGTGCTACAATTACGGAAACTGAAAAACTGAAAGAGACAGTTGCGAAGGTCCAAATGGGATAGGTGGGTGGCCACCAACATCCACCTGGATCATTCCTCCCCCCTTAGGAAGCAATGGTCCCTATTGCGTTGAGTTCCTCCATCTGCTGAACTTGTCCTGCAATCTCTTATGTGTCCAGTAATGGTGGGACGCATGGTCGACGATGGTCCACATTGAACACTTGGTGCAGGCGAAGGAATGGAGGAATGATGTGACCCAAAGCATTGTTCCCCATAGCCTTGGCACTGCTGTAAGCACCATGTCGGAGTGGTCTGAGCTTCTGATGGGTTCTGGTAAGGCGTTCTTTCTGTCGATGCAACCAGACTTTGTTGCCCACCTGAAACTTGTGTGGTACCCCTGTGGGTGAGGAAAAGTTGTTCCTGTGTTTTTTCATGACGGTATCCCTTGGCTGTTGTTGTTGCATGGAGAAATCCTTTTCAGGGGTCATGGATGTAGCAAAAATCTTCCCCTTGCTTTGGGAGTGAACCAGACAGAAAATGAATTTCCTAGTCTGAGAGATGAGCCTGCTGCCTTTCTTGGCAGTGATAAAAAAAGTGGCAGTAGGTGGGGCTACCTCCGGTATCCTGTATAATGAATTATCCAAAGAAATAATGACAGCACGAGGCCTTGACTCATACATAGCATGTTGCCTCCACAAGTATGGTTGGCCTAATAGTACATCACAAACATCTAGAGGTGTAACATCATAGAATACCTCGTCTGTGAAGGGCTTGATGTTGTAGGGAAGGCGGCATTGTTGGCTAACTTTGAGATCTTTTCCTTCATGAAGCCACCCGGTACTGTATGGCTATGGGTGTGGTGTAGTCGGTAGGCACAACTACTTCATGACCTCTGCTAAAATGAGGTTATTTTGGCTACCACTGTCGACAATGAATTGTAGCGGTGAACTCTTCACCCACATCTGTGAGTGGAAAAGACGCTCCCCTTCCTCTGGATTTTGGGCCTCATTTTTCTGGATCTTGGCAATGGCACTGGGATCCGCATCAATGATCTGCTTCCCTTTGCCATTCACCTTGTTGGGTTCTAGCTCAAGGTCAGAACATGCATCTAATTCGGAAGCCTTCAACTCGGCCACCAGCAACTGCTTGGTCCTAAACTCACTTGTGTTATGAGTGAAACTCTTGTGGAACTCACACGACTTTCCTGTGTCCTTCTTTGGCTTCGTGGTGTTTTTCTTTTCTTGCAGCTTTAACAAGTTGTCTTGGGTCACCCTGCCTTGGCTTTGTCCTTTGGGCTTCGGATTTGCGGATCCAAAGTCTCGCTTCTTCTATTTGAACTTTTGCTTGATTTTTACAGCGTATCGGTATGTCGTGCCGAGTGAGGAGATGTTCAATAAATCCATCTCTTCTTGGATGTATCTGTGTAGGCAGCCGCGGTATTTGAGTACCAAATGCAGCTCAGAGTCCTTGATACCCAACTGTGTGCGAAGGGTATGAAAAATGTTTGTGAACTCTAACACATCTTGGTCTCATCCCTGCCGCAGTGTGGTCCATTTGATGTATTTTTCCTCATAGCTTTTGACAGGGTAATACTGCTCCTTGACACCATCATAGAATGAATCCCAAGTGGGTGCGGCTGAAAATAGTGAGCCTATACTTTCATTCTTCTGCTTGCAGTTGGTTTTCCACCAGTCCTTGATGTGGGGGGCTACTTTGAGAAGAGTGAAAACAATCTTTTCCTGACTTGAAAATTCATGAACAAAAAAATACCCATCTAGCAGATTTAACCATTTCTCTACAACATCTGCATCTATTTGACCCTCGAACATGGGGATTTCAAAATTAACTTGTACCTTAAACGGTGTGGCATTTCCGGAGTAGCTGTTGGAAGCTGATGTGTTGCCTCTGGGTATCCGCTGTAGGATTTGCGCAAAGCTATCCATCATCACATTCCTTTGTCGCTTGAGGGCTTCTTCGAGCAAGATTTTGATAGGATCTCCTTCACCCTCATATTTCTTCTCATCCATCATGGGAGGCTGTCGGGATTTGCAAGGCTGGTCTTGCAAAGGTTCAACCAGTTCAAGCCCTAACTCCTTATATCTCGACCTCGTTGGGGACATCTAAAGAAAAATAGAGAAAAAGCAGACTGCTCTGATACCACTGATCTGGATTTAAACATGAACGCAACAAATTATAGAGATAACCATAAACACAAAGATGCAATGGAAATAATACTTCATTTCATACATGTAAAATACTGAGATATGCTTACAAACAGAAAATGGAAATAAACAGCTAGGGCGATGATAGCTTAACTCTGAGAAGAGATGTGGTGGCTACATGCCTCTGATTTGTGTTACAATGAGGTCCGAAGGCCTATTTATTGTTGAGAAACAATGGAAAACCCTTAACATCCCAAAACCTAACCCTAGAAGATGAAACGCCAAATTGTGGGCCCCGTTTGGGTAAATTGGTACATCAATTTCCCGGGATCGTAACTTTCGCATACGATCTCCGTTTGACACGTAAAATAGTCGTTAAAAATATCCATCCAAGCACTACCACTTTGGGAAGGGAAACATCAGTCCATGGATCCATGTTGCCCCTAGATTTCCCAAAAAATGTCGTTTAGGGCCTCAAAACGGCTCCAGAAGTTCAAGACCCGAAAAACCCGCTAAAAATAGTAAATTGTGCTACGATTACGGAAACTGAAAAACTGAAAGAGACAGTTGCGGGGGTCCAAATGGGATAGGTGGGTGGCCACCAACATCCACCTAGATCAATAAATGCATATATTTCAAGTAATCAAATAGGATTAGAAATCACAATCTACACTGAAATCAATGCACCTAGTGTAGCAAATCTTCTTCCCTCTCCCCCCCCCATCTATATCTATATCTCCCTCTATCTCCACTTCTTTTTCTCTCTATCTCAACCCCCCAAACACATAGCTCTCACTCCATATCTATTAGTCTCTCTGTCCCTCCCTCCCTCTCTTCTTCCCTCTCTTCACTTTCCATCTAATATATATCTATCTCCCTTTATCTCTCTATATCACCCCCAAAACATACACTCTCTTTCTTCAATCTATCTATCTATCCATCCCTCATCCTCTTCCCCCCTCTCCCTCTTCGCCATCTCTCCCTCTCCCCCGCTTCTATCTCTCTTCCCTCCTTTTGTCCTCTCTCCCTCTCTCTCCATCTTCATTATGTTGGCATTATGGTTCTGGTATGATTATATGGTTCAGATGTTGTACTTGATGGCAACACCCATGGCATGGCTCTCTTTTTGATAAAAATAAAGAAGTACGCAGGAGATCAGTTCAGGAGGTGCGTACTCGCAGGTATACCGTGCAGGGACCGCGTTCCAATACGCGGGTTACCCATTCATGGGGTGCGTACCCTCAGTGCACACATTCCAAGGCAGTAAAGTGCCCACACGTGGGGTTCCTCATGGTATTTAGCCGTCGGTATTGTGTTATCATGGTTTTGGCCCGTGGTATTGTTTATTTTATTATTATTATTGAGCCCCATGATCCTTGATTTAAGGATGAGCTTGCCTATATAAAGCTAAGGAGATCATTTGGTTTGAGTATCTTTTGAGTATTGAATATCTTAAAGATCTGATATTGGGTTCTCAGTTTAAAAAGCTTGATATTTAGAAGAGAAGTTGGAAGCGAATCTGTGAAGGGTGATCTCTTGAGCGCAAGATCAGATCTAAGTATCTGACTGTATTTTGGCCCTAATCAGAGGTACGTAAGTGATCAGCAGTGACAGTGCGTGGGTATGCAGAGCAAACAAAGGGTCAGTGCGTGGGTACGCAGAAGAGATGAAGGGGCAGCGCATGGGTACGCAGAGGCGACAAAGGTGAATTGCGTGGGTACGCAGTGCGACGGTGTTTCAGGTGCGTGCTTTCTGGCTAAGTACGCAGTGCGACAGTCTTTCTGGGTGCGTACCTGCTGTGATAGTACGCGGCGTGATATTTCTTCTAGGTGCGTGCCTTCTGCACTGTACGCGGCGCGATAGTACATTTTGGTGCGTACAGTACGCAGATCAGTGAAAGGAGCAGTGCGTGGCCACGCTGTTCAGCAGAAGGAGCTCTGCGGGTATACGCAGAGAGGCAGAGGGTGAAGTGCATAGTAACGCAGGCCAGTAAAAAGAAAAACCGCGTATCTGTGTTAAGATCTTCTGTTGGTTAAATTTTTCTGTTGATAAAGTGTTCTGGGTTCTGTTCTGTTGTCGCTGATCTGGTTATTGCAGCTGACTGTATAATTTACATGTACTTGATGATCATTTGATGTATATGGATCCAGTTTG
>APFE031110946.1:849-37590 GCA_000404065.3 Pinus taeda
TGAACTTTTCTCCACATGAAATAAACTTTTCTCTACATAAAATTCCGTGAACGTTTCTCTACATGAAATAAACTTTTCTTTGCATAAAATTCCGTGAACTTTTCTCTACATGAAGTAAACTTTTCTCTACATGAAATAAAATTTTCTTTGCATAAAATTCCGTGAACTTGAAAATAACTTTGCTACACTATAATTTATCATCTGAGTGATTTGCCATCAAGGACAACACTTGTCTCATAATGCCAACACAATGAACTTCACTCTGGCTCACTTTAAGGTTTGAACTTTGTATTGTTTTGACGCAAATTTCTTGAATGAATACTCACGCTCGCTTGCAGGAGATGTGAACTTGTTCCTTTTTTTCTTTAGAGTTAATATTTGTGCATTCACTTGATTCTAATTAAAGGAAGGGTGTCGAACACTGTCGAAAATGCACCCAAAAAACGCTTAATGATTTAATGACTCACTACAATGAATTCAATTTGACTCAATTCAAGACTTGATTGTCCGTTTCAACTGAAAATGCACCCTTACAATGCAATGTAATTTGAGTTTGATTACAAGTTCTATAATGTTGATGTAGACTGTGCTCTAAAATGTTGAAGTTTACAGATTCATTAACTTGATTGTAGTGATGTAGATTTTTCTTTGAAATGTTGGAGTTTGTAGATTTATGAACTTTATTGTATTGAGTGAATTTGATTGTTGAGGTAGAATGTCGATGTTGAAAACTTTGATTGTTTGTTGTAGTGACGCAAATGCATGTGTTGAGCCTAGTTATCCTTCCTTGAAGCTATTTTGTTACAAGTGTTGTGCTTGATTGCATTGAACTTTATGTGTGTTAAATGAGATCATTTATGTGTCAAAACTAGACACAAATCAAAAAGCAACAACATGAAGCATGCACTATCATCAACACACTCTTCGTGTACCTAAGATCCCCTTATTCAAACTCGGGCGGATCTAGGACACAATCACCACAAAAATGATATCTTTATTAAAATTTGGAGTACATAATCGCTCAACTTCACAACATCTTCATGGAATCAGAGTTCTAGAACTTTTTGAAAGAAAAAATGTCTTCAAAAAACTACCTGCACTCACTCACTCTCAAGATCTTTCTCAAAGTAAAATATTACGTTGGATTACAAAAAAGAATTTCTCTCAAAGAATTCCACTTATCCCTCCAAATACAAAATCACTTCTTACTTCAAAAAAAAAAACTTTATCACTCCAAAGTAGTAAAACATGCCCTCATTATCACATACCACTCTTATTCCTCCAAAAACTTTACTTCAATATCACTTTATAAAAAAGTGAAAACATCACTACAAACTTTGTGTTCAAACATGCACCATACGGTTCATTCTGTTGTAATGGAATAATAAAATATTCCAAAAAAAGTTATGCATGTGAAGACAACCATATACCTTTCATAAAAATCCACATGGCTCATTTTATGAAGTTACTTTTTCACTTTCTTGAAATTATCCACGTGAGCCTTATTCTTAAAAAGAATGAGTGGAAAACGCATATGGAAAATTATTTGCATGTGCAAAGAAAATACTTGCAGGCACAACATAAGCTCAAACTTACCTCTGAACAAAGTAGAGCCTTGCGGATTAGAATCAATGATTTTTGGTTGGAATAACTAATGTCAATGGGAAAATCAGACCTTTCACTCCAATTTCTTCTTGATGTTCATGTGGCAGAAACTCCTTCAGTGCACCAATGTGAAGAGCCACGCAGGGATCATTCAACTAAAATATTCATGTTGTCACGATTTTCACCTTCAATCACAAGAAACCAGAATCTATAGCCTTGGTCTCTAGCAAATCCATCCAGTCTTTGCTTTCATTTTCAATCAAATGCGCAAAGCTATATATCACATACAAGGAACGAAATTCAATGTGGAATTTAAATATGGGTAGTGAAATTTATTGCACAATAGTCTGCCAGCCTACGAATCTCATTGCCAGAAAAATTCAGTGGTGGCGATGAGGAAATCAATTTCTTAGACCATATTTCAAGTGACACAATGATTTTCTTATCTTGCAGCCGCAAAATTTGGGCATCCAAAATTCAGTAATGGACACGCTGATAGTTCACTCCATCCCTTGAAACAACTTGCCCTCAAGGTCTTTCTAAACTTGGAGCCAGAACAATGTTAAATATTTTAGAGGTTTCCCTTATCTGAGTCTTTGTCTTCTTTATAATCCTGAGCATTTTCATATCTGTAGCCATGTCCCTTTTGCCATAAAATTTCACGACCAAACCTTCAAACAATTCTTCGACACAGAATAAATGTTGTCAAGAAAATTGTATGCTGTGTTCCGAGAAACTCTGCCACTACATTGGTATCTACTTCAAAACCATAACATCTACTTGCGTAGTTGTTAGCATGTTGCTTCTGTAATGGAAAATCACGTACTAATGGTGGGTATGAAAAAAAAAATGCGTCAAAGGGATTTGCAGGTTAACACTCAATAGCACGAGCTTGCATGTGCACATTTTATGGAACTATGTGCTGGGGGTGAACGTTTTGATCGGATTATTGAGAGAGGACATTTTAGTGAACAGAAAGCGGCTGAGTTGAAACGAATTATTGTTGAGGTTGTTGAAGCTTATAATTCGTTAGGTGTTATTCATCGATAATGAAGCCACTCAATAGAAAAACACTATAAAACCCCAACAACAAATCTTTAATTGTCATAAATCTCGAATGCAGTATCAAACTAGGGCAAAAAGAGAGAAAAATTCACCATCCCGTGGTTTTAAAATACTTAACACATATTTAAAGCAATTCAATAAAACAATTCGAGAAGAACTTCAATTGTTGACCTTGCTCTATTTGTGTTATGATCCAAGCTCTAATTCCTTCACGCAGATTACCATGATCCAAGCTTCTTTGACGCACGCAGCTACTCATGCAATTACCCAATGATGGCGAATCTGGACCAGTCCTCAAGCAATAAAAAAATAAACTAATATGAACTTTGGTGGCTCTGATACCACATATTGAAAATGAAATTAACTCAAACAGATTACAGAAAAACACACATAAAAACCAGACACAAAATATTGGTAGAAAAAGCTTCAGCCTCATGGCTTCCTCAAGTATCCTCTCTCATTTTCATTAAAAAAATTGAATATAGTGTTACAAATAAATAGATGAGAGACAATGTTCTCAAGATAGTGCGTGCTATCTTAGACACTTTTGGTTGAGATAATTTCTCACCAAACACACACCAATATAGGAGTTACCTAAACTAACTCCTATCTTAGAGGAACAACCCAAGAGTTAGGCACAAATCCCTAACTTGTAATATTTAATTAATTTATTTATTTTTGGATTTATTATTGTTTTATGAGAGAGCCTAACAAGCATGAAAGAAATTGGAGGTAGAACCATTGATAAGAACGTTGAAAGATACAGTAGTAATGCAACACATGATCCATTGAATGAATGAGAGGGGGAAGCCTAAATGTGTGAGGAGCATTCTAAGATAAAGCCAACTTACCCGATCAAAATCCTTAGAGAGATCAATTTTGAGAATGGCTCCTTTTAAATGCTTCATCTTAATGGAGTGAAGAGCTTCTTGTATAGTTAATATTATCACTATACTCAAATAAATATATATATATATATATATATATATATATATATATATATATATATATATATATATATATATATATATAGTATATATATATATAATATATATATATAATAATATATATATATAATAATTATGACCATAGCATAATTTTGGGAGATAAAACAAATATTATTAATAATTACTAAATGATATTGTTATGTTATATGTTAATTATATTATAGATTGAAAGATAATTATAATATTATGTTATATAATAACATAATATTATATTAATATATAATATAATATTAAACTATAAATATACAATAATATGGTTGTTATTATTTATATAATTACTAATAATAAGAAATAGTTAGTCTTTAACAAGATATACTTAGTAATAATTAATTTGGTTGATATATGCCTATTGGCATATATCAAATACATTGGTAAATGTGGTTGTGCCAGTTACAAAAAAAAAAACTAGCAATGCGAAAAGACCATGATCACATATATATTTGGGGTAGAGTTAAGTTCAACCCTACTTAAATACCACATAAACAAGCATAAAAATATACATTACTCCTGCTCACAAAATAAAACTCTACATTAAATTGTTTATTAACATCAAACAACACTACATATATAAAATTTCCTTAAGATAAAATACCATATTTACAAACTAATAACTAATTAAGAGAATCTTTCAATCAAAATAAAAACTAAATAGTCGCTTTGTGAAGCTTGGCACATCAAAGAGGTACCCTTCATCTTCATGGAGGCATCAGGGACAATGATCAACAATGACAAGTCATGCATTTTCTTTTTCAATACTCCCAGAAACATACTGTCTTATCTAGCTTGGGTCCTGAGGTTCAATATTGGAACTTTACCTTCCAAGTATCTGGGAACGCCCCAAACGGTAAACTCCCTCAAAACCTCTTGCTGGAAATCCTTGCTCCAAAAAATTATGGGAAAACTCAGTGGTTGGCCTTTTTGATGGCTAATTTGGCGGGCCAGATAGTCCTTAAAGAAGTTCTATAGTATATCCCAATCTATCAACTCTCAGGGATGGCAGCACCAAAAACCTCTTACACAAATATGGTGGAAACGTTTAAGAAGTTTCTATGGGGAGGAGCTCGGAAAATTAAAAAATGGGTCCTAGTATCCTGGCAAAACTTAACAAAGACAAAGATGGATGGATGCCTAGGCCTGCGAGACCCTTATATCCTAAACCAAGTAATGGGGGATAAAATTTGGTTGCGTTGGATGGGAAGTGAGACTAATATCTAGAAACAAATATGGATGTGCAAATATAATATGCCTGTCGAAACACAAGATATCTTAAGATACCAAGACCCCCCAAAAAGATTAGAAATATGGAATTTGACGGCTCAAAACAGTGACCTTATCCAACAACACTTCTTTTGGGAAATCAGGAATGTGAAAACGATTTTATTTTGGCAAGACTCATGGCAACAATGGGATAAAATTTTGAGAAGGGACCTCTTTCTATACACAACTGGGAGGAATTTTTATATGGTGGAACAATTTTGGAAAGAAGACCAAGCAGAGAAATCGGATTGGCCATAGGCCCTGGAATTGAATCAATGGGATCTGTTAGATAAGGAGTTAGATTCAAGGAAAATATCTATCCTAAACGAACTAGATATCCTCAGATGGGGTATACTACCAAAGGGACATTCACTGTCAATGAAGCGTATAACTAAGGGCAAGCCAAGAGTTGGGAGGCTAGAACTAGATTTGGAAGAAGATTTGGGGAGGGGGATGGTGGCCGAAGGTGGCATACTTCCTTTGGCTTGTGTTCAAAGGCCGCATTCTTACCTGGGACCAAATCCAAAGAAGGGGATTCTATAGGCCGTCACTGTGCAATGTGCATAGCGAGGACCTCGAACATATACTTAACACATGCCCATATGCTAAACATAAATGGAGATAGATAGAGGACCTATTTAGAAGAATGGATCGGGACAGACAAAGAATTCGAGAAACCATCCTCCTATGGAGAACAAGCATTTTCTCCAACCCAGTCATAAACAAGGTTTGGGGACTCGCACTGGGACTAACACTCTGGGCCATATGGAAAGAGTGAAATTGCCGAATATTCAAGGATTAGCTTCTTCCACAAGAGGTGGTATGGGAAGGGGTCATACAGAACATCAAAGAAACAATTCTGGCAAAGAAGTGGTACCCAGAGGACTGGAAAGTTCCACCCCACGAGGCTAGAATAATGTAGAGATTGAACATAGCTCCGGTAATGATAGTGCAGTCTCCTTAGAAGGTAGCCTTGTGGGGAATTGCTTCCCTTAACTATTACACAGACCCATCAATTGGATTTATGAACTTAAGTTTCGATGAAGCTTTAAAGGAAATCTGGGCCTAGTAGGCCTTGGAGAACTGTTTTGAGACCCCAGATGCAACACCACTCTCATATACGCAAATCATTGTGGATTTTCCAGCAACAACGAAGAAAAATTTGCAGCTGTAAGGAAGGGCCTTCAAATAGCAACCAAAATAGGATACAAGAATATTGTAGTGGAAGGTGATTCGAGGCTAGTAATCAATACAGTGAAAAAAATAAATCAAGGAACTAAATGGGAAAAACTCAGCCACAGTTGGAGAACAACAAGGTTAATCGAAGAGATAGGAAACCTCGTCATCAACTTCACCTATATAATGAATAAACACATTAGGAGGGATGGTAATAAAGTGACAGACTTCCTGGAAAATTGGGGCTACAGTCATCAAAATGCACCTCTTGAGAAAGTATGGCTGAATCAACCATAAGATGATCAGTTCCGGCCCTTCAAGGAGATCTTGGAGAATGAACAAAGAAAGAGCGCTCAAGGCATATAGACCCCCGATCGAGGTGTGAGATGGCAGACAGAGCCATTAAGGTTGTCATAATGAAAAGGACATCAAGTGAGGGTGCCACCGCCTCCCACACGCTTGAAGCGTAGGGCATGGTGGCTGTCAGTAGGCTTAAGCCAAGCAGGATGACATAAGGTGGCATTAGCATGTGGTTGATTTTTCTGACCGTAGAGATGGATTACAGTTCGAAGGGTGTAAGAACATAGGTGATGACGATGAAAGTGGAGCAGCAACATCAGGAAGGCAAGGTGATACAACGACTCCAAACGTGGGTTATTGGGTATGTTAACTGGCTCTACCTACAATCAATTATGCTTCCCTACGTCTGGTCTATTAACTGGGGCTTGCATGGGGGCACAGGGTTATAGGGGTGAGCAACTCGGGTAGTGGGGTTAGATTGGAGAAGGAGGTCTACGGGAACAATCCTAGGTCCATGGGGTCTACACGGGTGTCTCGCCATTTTGGCATTCTACTCTCTCGTATGGGGATTACTAGGTTGGGTTAGGAGGAAGTCTGCCTGAGTGAATTCATGTTTATTGTTTGCTTGGAAAACTCAGGAATCAAGGGGAGGGATGTTGCAATTGTCTTTGTGTTAAGACTAATCTGGTTCCTGGAATGCTCTGACGCTAAGCCCCTAAGGAGTGTTAGTCAGGGGGAGGCGGTCAAGGGATGGGGTCTTTTGAAATTGAGGAATTGTCATGATTGGAATGTTGGCCAAGCCCACTTTGGCCGGCCGCAGGGGAGGGGGTGGTTAGCAAGCTATGGGTTGCATGCCTCATGGGGGATGGGGTTCAGATGTCAAGTCAACGAGAGGACCAGAGTCAAGCTAAGAAGAGGCTAAGATAGGGGGAATGGGGGCAGAGGTAGTCAACTAGGGGAAAAAAAGATAAGGGGTGTGGTTCCTGTGGGCTTGGCCTCTAGGCTACAAGCTTAGTAGGTCGCCATGCACCTCGCTTCCAAGACCACGGTCATAGTGTGTGTAAGGCAGGGGTCATGCAGGGGCATCTTGGGAGACTCGGGTGGAGGCTCCTTACGTTCAAGGGTTATGCGCATAAATCGTGGGTGGTGGATTTTTTGCATTACCAGAACCTTTGGAGGATGACAATACATAAATTAACATTTTGGAAATTATGGTTTCTTGTTCTCATAATAGGTAAGCTGAGAGGTAGTTTTCCTTGGCCAATAAAAACAAAGAGGTTCGTCTCTAACTACTATCTGAAGTTGGTGGGAAGGTACAAGGGTATTGAGGGAATGGGTTGAGCAACAATAACCAAGGGCCGAGGGAAGAGATCATGGGGGAGTGAGGGCGAGGCTGAGCTAAGAATTGCAGGAAAATGTAGTGGTAGAAAGAACATGACCAACTTGATCTAGGAACCGACGGCTACTTATGCAGATGGCACCAGAAGGGGAAATCAAACGACTCTTAGCAAAATGGGAGGAAGATATAAATTTGCAAGCGGGTGTGGAGGCAACTGACATGGAGGATTGGAAGAGCCTAATTCCGAATCCGGGACACACCAGAGGATGAGAGACGCAATATAGGCAGACCTTATATCTATATTGGCTTATGAAATTCCTCCTCGGCAAGGCCATGGAACAAATCTAGACGATTATTGTCTAGGACTTTCCAAATTACAAATACGACTTTCAAAAACTGCAATCAATTGCAAAAAACAGGATGGTCGCCTCGACTGTATCGAGAAACATTTCCCATGCCTGTTTGTGTTGACTCAACTACAAGGCTCTAGTGCGAAAGATCTGGCCCCAGTTACACTAACATCCGCCAAGCAAGAGGAATAGACTGCTGAATCTTAGTATTTTTTTATTAGTTTTCATGCAGATAGCTTTTAATTTACAGTTTATATATATATATAAACAACTAGAATATGGTTGTGGACATGATAATTAAGTTTATATAGCTTGGATAGACGGACTAAGTATCTTTTGCTACTGGATGGCTTATAATGAGGTTAGGTGGTCAACAAACTTGGTTTCCTAATGGGAAAGTTGAAACAACCTAACCAAGATCTATATGGTTGTAACTTGCTTACTTATTTTATAATGAAAAACAAGGATCTACCAAGCTTAACAAAAAAAAAAAAAAAAACTAATTAACTAATGAGAGCCTTTCATATCCAACTAAATTAAAAAACCTTTTAAAAGAAAAAAATATTTTTTACTTAAAACAAACTCTATATTACAATATCTAACATAATAACCAATCCAACCTTTGAACATTACACTATCTAATATAATAAAAATCCATCATTCACACAATATTTATAAGGTAAAGAAAAAGTCCAAAACCAATAAAATCACTACTAAAATAGTGAGTTAAATCATAATCAAAATCACCATTTTATCCACGCGGGGTACCCATTGCAACACCTTATAAACTTTATAAACCTCATGACGATGATACCATGACATAATATAAGTAAGCAGGTTTCCTTGACGTGGCAATTTGCATGGCCACCCCACTGTCACATAAGATGAAACAAAATTGGAAACTTAATATTTGTAGCACCAATATAGACCTAGAGGTTGGGGGAAGGTAGAAATCTCTAATGGTATACACATTCAAGGATGAAGGGGGTTAACCATGAATGAATATAGACCAAAGAAAGCCTAGCATATAGGGAAATGGAAAGAAGATGAAGACTTGGCGAGAAGGAAGCGTTTCAAATCGTTTATAGTGAGTCAGCTTGGGAGGGAGCAAACATGCTTGGAAAATCTACTCTCATAGCACTAATTCATAAAGCATCAAAGGCTAGAGGGTCTAATCATACTTTTCCATCTTGACAACTACAGGCTTCTCTCACCTCTGTGTATAATCCCTCACCACAGGTCTTTCTCTCTAATATTTGTTTTCTTTGTGCTTTTTCCCTACAATTTTGTCTTGATTTTGCATCTTTTCAGTTGGGTTCTTTATCTTTTGTGGGCTCTTCTAACATTTAGATTTCTCTCCCTTTTCCAGGGCCTTTATATCTAGGAGGTTTCATTTTTCCTACAACTCGTTGAATTCCACCGTGAATCTTTGATTTCTCCATGTTGATCATTGGTGCTCTTTCTAGTTCCCCCTCTTGGCCACACCCATCCTTCATTATTTTGCTCCTTTATTTTGACTTCTCCCTCCTTCTCCAAGCCCTCCTCTATTTCTCTCTGTTAATTCTCCATTCTATCGCTTTGTTTCACCCACCTCTACTCTCTATGTTGATTTCCATGACCGTAGTATGGTCAAGCGTCATCTTGTTGCCCCCACTCATCATGGCAAAAGGGCATGACCTAGTCGTCCCCCCTCTCTCGATTTTTGTCCCCCATCTCTTTGAGGCTCCTGAACATAATCCTATGTGAGAGTGACGATGGAAAGATATAGAGATATCATCCCTGAAGTTGTCCAAATAACAATATCTGACATGGAGGAACAAGTTAAACATGTCTAAATGTTCATCCCAGACACACACGTGGACTAGGAGACTAGAGATTGGAGACCAAATGTAGGAAGCTCCACCAGAGCCAAAGCTTCTGCTTATATGCAAACTATCAACCTATATTGGCACACAAAAACTCTAATGGGAAGAGTCGTGAGAGAGAAGGCTAACACTAAACATAAAATCATCATTCGTGAGGTTATGGAAAAAATAGACAGCTTAATAGAAAATTCGCACTCTTAACTAAGAGAATCACAAACATAGATCCCTCAACGCCAGACACACATGGAGAACCCCAACCGACAGATCAGGTGAACAATCCAACAAAATGAAAGTCTGCATGGTGTATGTCCATGCCTATAGTATAATTTCGAGCAATGCAACAATGTCTTTTAGTTATGTATTATTTTCCTTGTTGAGCTTTTAATTTTTTTTTATCTTTTCACTTTAACCAATATAAATAATATGAATACTTTTAAAATTTTATATTTATACTACTAGTCTAATTTCCCTCGAAAACAAACGAGTAAAAACAATCACTACTGTAATCATATAAATTCTTTAATAATATAAATTCTCTATTTCTCTTTTTTTTTCTCTTTTTAAGAAAGAAGAAAAATAAAAAGACAAAAATCTAATATACAATGCCTTTATCGATCCCGTCCTTATCACGGGAGTTGATAACGTTGGAGAAGATAAAACTAACATCCCGTGTCCGTTCCATCAGCCCCACGGGCCACAACGTCCAGAAAATAACAAGTACGTCGCTATTGCACAAGTACTTCACATTTTCTCCACGACGTCGAGGAAAGCAACAACCCTGGCACCCTGTCCTGGTTGCTGCATCAGTTGAAAATGTCTTCAATGGCTGGAACTTACTATTCGTGTTTGTTCCATCACGCCCAAAGTCACGTAAAAGTGAAATTTTGGACGGCAAACCGCGCACTTCTGACTATAATAATGTGTTAATATATTAAATTTTTTAGACCAGCTTTATATCCGACGGCTTTGGAATTCCTTTTCATAAAATATTTGAAAGAAAACAAATTGAGGGCTGTCCTTCCCGCACAGCATTAAAATTTTTTAATTATATGTTTAATTTGCGTGTTATTCCTTAGATGTGTATGTGTGGTTTAAAATTGTAATTTAATTATCGATAAAAATAAATTGGTAGATATAATCTACATTTAACTTTTTTATAATAATAATATTTTTATTATTATTTAATTTTAAAGTCATGGGATATCAAATTGGTATATGAATTTTTTTTTGTGGGACAAGGGATTTAACCTCTATGCAGGGATTTGATTACAAAGTCTATGAAGATATACATTAAGTATATGAAGGCATACATAATTTACCCTTCTCGTTTTGAACCTGTAACCTATTAGGAGGACACACATGCTCTTAACCATTAGAGTATTCATATTAATATACAAAAATAAATAATTGAAATTTATCTCTAAAATATGAAGTGAGTTATTATTTTTTTAAACATATAATATTGATAAGCCATAATATTAGTCCATATATTATAGCAAAATTTCTTTATTTAATTTATATATTAATTTGTTATAATTAATAATAATAATAATAATAATTTAAAATAAAATTATAATTTAATTAGTTTTTATAATTATTATTATAGTTTTTAAGATTATGTTTTAGTGATTATTATGGATAATATGACTATAGATAATTATTAGCCATTTATAAGATTTTATTTCAAACAATGAAAAGATGTATGTTGACTCATCACTAGTAATTACTCAATAGTGATCAGTAAGGGGCACTCTTTTCATACTAGATACCTTTTGGTTTTGGGCCGTTAACTTGTTCATACAAGATACCTTTGAGCCTTGGGCAGTTACCTTATTTCTTTATGTCCAAAAAAGCAGAACCAAGTATAGGGCATACTCCAAATACAATTAACCAACATAGATCCAAATTTCTTGAGGTGCAAACTTATTTAAGAGTGCAAACAAACCATCTATAATTTTTCATTGTTTAAATTGTATTCTTGATTACTATATATTTTTAAGCATACCTCAATATTAATTTATATTAAAATCCTTTATTCATAACCTACATTGGATATTTTATTATATGCAACATTCAAATATTTTTCTTTTAATATTTCTTTTCTATATACAAATATAAATGAAGTTGATATTAATATGTGTGGATCTATATAGATTTTGAGAATAACACTGTTAGTTCACATGGTAGAATAACATATAAATAATAATTATTTTAACATTTTTCTATATATAAAATATAAATGAAATTAATATTCACATAAATGAATTTATTTAGAGAATATTTTATTTTTAAAGGCAGACACATAGTTTGCAGACTAGGCCATAGAATAAATGATAAACCTCTTGGCTCGATAATTTATAAGTTTTATAAAAAAAATCTTCCGGATAAGTGATATAGCAGTGTTTAGGTTATGAACCATATAGTGGATAGAAATGCATCGGAGACTAAAAAATACTTTGTAATTTATAGAGAAGAAACTTTGTATAAATCGCAAATCACATAAGCTCGCATTTTGAGAATTTATAAATTCCTAAAACAATTTTTTATATGATTAAAATTGATTAAGTTTTTTTCTTTTTTTCTTTTTCTCTTTTATTTATATTGGTTTATATTGGTCTATCAAAATAATATTGACTATAATTAAAACAAAAAATTATATTCTAAATAGAAAAATAATGTCCATTATAATTACAGAAAATGAACATACGGTAAGTAATTAGAAGTAAAAAAAAGTTACTAAAACAATTTTTTATATGATTAAAATTGATTAAGTTTTTTTCTTTTTTTCTTTTTCTCTTTTATTTATATTGGTTTATATTGGTCTATCAAAATAATATTGACTATAATTAAAACAAAAAATTATATTCTAAATAGAAAATAATGGCCATTATAATTACAGAAAATGAACACACGTAAGTAATTAGAAGTAAAAAAAAATGTATAAATGAAAAGCTAAAATCTTATACTTTTCAAAATATTTTAATAAAAAATTAAATAAACTATTTGAAAATCTATATTAACTAATTTATATAAATATCAATTTCATATATATCTATAAATATAAATAAAATTGATATCTATAAATAAAGAAAAAATCAATTTTTTATGATTAAATCTATAGTGATATAAAACAAAAAATTATACCTATATTAGGTTAAAAATTATACATATAAGATATGTAATAATCATATCAAGCTTGCCGTGTGGGTAACCGGAACAATTATGATCAGCGACTAACACGTCAATGGAGCCGTGTGGTCAACGCGGACACTTTTACTAAAGAATACCGTGTTTTGGCCCCACGGCATACCCCAATTTTTGAAGGCTTACATTTTTAAAAACAGGGTATATATATATATACCCCAAATTTTGAAGGCTTACATTTTCTAGAAACAGCGTGTATATATATATATATATATATAAAATTATTGTGAATGGTCACGCCTTCGACACCCAGATATCGGACAAATCTCGTGCTTGGCTTTGAAGATGTCGTGACCCTATGGAGATGCAGACGATTAACAGCACTTTGCAGTCTTGGTGCCCCATTCATTACGTAACTCTGCTGGCCCGTCTAGTAATCTTTAATTCACTGGGGTCCGATAGTCGACGGCGGCACTTTCTTAACCATTATTCTCCGAATAGTTGCTTTTAGCTGCAGAATTTTGCAGCAGATAGGATAACGGTCGCCCTCATTTGTTTCTCTAGAGTTTGAGACGCGCGCGACAGAGTTTTTCCTTTGCTTGTAGCAGATCAAGAGAGAGGTTCGGGCTCGTTAAGAGAGAGGTTCGAGTTTTGAATTATATTCGAGAGAAGACCAACTGCTGAATTTGATTAACATCAAAGTTGGCCTGGCCATAATGGAAGGGCCAGAGGGAGTCTGCTGGCGTTTGATTTCCACTCAGCTTACATGTTTGTTGTTTCTCTTCACTTGCAAGATTGTTTCTGGAATTCCCAATTCCAACAATCGGTGCATCACTAAAAGAGATCGGCTGAGCCTGCGTTCTTCACTCTCTTCTCAGCAGTACACAACTTGCTTGGTTTCACCAAATGAAACATTTTCTGCCGGATTTTATGGAGTGGGTAGCAACGCTTATGCTTTTGCCATATGGTATACTCGGACGCCCAACCGAACAGTGGCCTGGGTGGCCAACAGGGAACGACCTGTCAACGGAAGAGATGCCCGTCTTTATCTGCACAAAGATGGAAACCTCGTTCTGCGGGATGCAGATGGTAGCGTTGTGTGGAGTACCAACACCAGTAACAACAATGTAAAGGAGGCTCTTCTTCTAGAAACAGGAAATCTGGTGTTACGCAACTCTTCAGGTGATAAATTTGTGTGGGAAAGCTTCCACTATCCAACCGATACTCTCCTTCCATTTCAAACCCTGAATGATAATGCAGGGCAGTTAATATCCAGATTGGGGACTTCCACGTTTAGCCAAGGCTACTATAGTCTCTATTTCGATAGCGACAGTGTTCTTCGAATTATTTACAAGAGATCAGGAATATTGAGCAATTACTGGCCTGATCCTAGTCTGGCAAACTTTGTGAACGGGAGAAGCACATATAATAGCAGCCGCCAAGCGGTGCTGGACAGCTTCGGTAGTTTCCAGTCAAGCGACGGATTTAACTTTAAAGCGTCAGATTACGGCGAAGGTCCCAAGAGAAGATTAACTTTGGATTTTGATGGAAACCTCAGACTATACAGCTTGGTTGAAGAGACAGGTATATGGAATATTATATGGATGGCTTTTCCTAATCAATGTTCTGTTCATGGCTTCTGTGGAATCTACGGTCTTTGCATATATACTCCGATGCCCAGCTGTACCTGCCCACCTGGTTTTCACAGGAAAGATTCCACCGATTGGTTCCAAGGTTGCGAGCGCAATAAACCACTGAGTGCGTCCAGTGCAAAGCTTATTTATCTTCCACATACAGATTATTATGGCTATGATCTAAACTATCAAACTTGGATCACGTTTGAAAGCTGTAAAGGTTGGTGCATGAATACCAGCCAATGTGAAGGCTTTGCCTACCAAATGGAAGGCAAAGGAACTTGTTATCCTAAGGCTTTACTTATCAGTGGATATCGATCTCCTGGTCAGCAAAACCACATGTATATCAAAGTGTCCAGCGATGATTCTTCTGTTTCTAATTCTACTAATGTGTTAATGTTTCAGTCTTTGCCATTAAACTGTTCGGCTGTGAGACCGAATGTCTCTGGGACGGGCCAATACAAGAAGCATAAGACAAGAAGCACCAATGTCAAATATCCGCTAGGATTTGCAGTTGCGTTTGGTGTCGCAGAATTTGTTTGCGTGATATTTGGATGGTGGTACATGTTTATAGCATATAGAGATCCTGGTGATGATCTTCTTGGTTACTCGGCTATCCCTGGGGGGTTCAAGATGTTCAGCTTTGCAGAATTGAAGAAAGCAACGGATAACTTCAGGATAAAACTGGGGGAAGGAGGGTTTGGGACGGTGTACAAAGGCGTAATGCCTGATGGTGAGGTGGTAGCGGTGAAGCAACTGGAAGGAGTATCGCAAGGTCATGATCAGTTCTGGGCAGAAGTGAGTATGATAGGGAGAGTCCACCACATGAATTTAGTTCGCCTGTTGGGCTTCTGTGCAGAAAGAAACCATAGGTTGCTCGTTTATGAGTACGTTGAAAACGGGTCCCTGGACAAGTATCTGTTTACAGAAAACGATGATAGAGTTTTGGGTTGGAAAGAAAGATTTGAGATTGCAGTGGGCACGGGGAAGGGGTTAGCCTATCTCCATGAAGAATGTTTGGAATGGATTCTGCACTGTGACATCAAGCCCCAGAACATACTTCTGGACATGAAATTCTGTCCAAAGGTTTCTGACTTTGGGTTAGCAAAGCTGGTAGACAGAGATCAAGCATTCTCCTTTTCCACAATTAGAGGCACGCGGGGCTACTTAGCACCAGAATGGGTAATGAATTTGCCAATCACGGCCAAGGTGGATGTTTATAGCTTCGGGATTGTTTTGTTAGAGATAGTGACTGGACGAAGCTCGTTATCCGGTTCAATAGTCCAAAATTATGAACATTTGGTGCAGTGGGTGTCTGCAATGATGAGGAAAGGGAAAGGCATTGAGGAAGCAGTGGATCCCAAGTTGCATGGAAATTTTAATCCGGAAGAGGTGAAGAGAGTCCTGAAAACAGCACTGCTGTGCGTGGAGCAAGAAAAGGATGCGAGACCATCCATGAGCCAGGTCGTCGAAATGCTTTCTCAACCCGACTACTTTACACCAGTAGATTCCATGTTGTCTAAGGACTCTACCACTTCATTTCGAATTTTCTCTTCCTCCGCTTATGGAGCAGAGAGTCAATCCTCTTCCTCGTCTAAACCAGTGGAGAGTTAAAGACCTGGGCAGCGGAGAATTCCTTTTCAGACACGTGCATGCATATTTCTATAATGGTCGTAGTAATGTAATAAATAACATTTTCACGTATAAGTACGTATGCCCTTCCCATCATTTTATCCTTGTAATAAAAACATGTTCTAATACACAATGATGTCCACAAAATGACAGTAACGTGAAGAAGTTCTAACGCATAGTGGAAATTTCAGAAGCCCAGGGCTATGCTCATATATAGCGTTTCTTCATTTTCTTGTCTCTAAATGGTTGTTACGAAAGAAACCATATGTAGTTCCATCATCATTGTTTTAATAAGAAATAGTTGGTTAGGAATGTTTTGCAAGTTAGAAAATATAATTCTTATATGTATTATTTGTAATTTTTTTTAATGTACAGGACTTGTTTTTAGGATTGGGAGTTTGTTGTTGAGAGATTTTGTTCAATCAAAAAATTGTAGGTCCAAAAATAAAGGTGACTAATGGGAGGAGGAGATTGCTTTCATTAGCGATTAGATTAAAGAGAAGGCCTTTTACCATGGTACGGTATCAGTAGAATCGAATTAGAAAGTGAAAATAAATATAGTTGCTCAATATGAAAGATGATGAACATAAACAAATTCGCACGGAAATGTTCCACTTGATCAGGAATTGAAACAATGTCGTATTGCTCTTATGGAACTTGACAAAATCCCAAGTGGAACATGAGATTCGTAGTAATATATATAGTAACCAAAAGTTTTAGAATATATTGGCGGTTTAAGATGTATATCAAAAATTATAGAATAAGGTGGGATTAAGATGTATGCCAAAAGCTTGTCGGAATTTGAGCTTTTTGTTGAGTGTATTCACTTGTTGCTACCGATTCCCTTCCCTGGGATGAGTTGCTCATTTTTCTACTTTGGGTCGGTTGGTTGTCATTTGAACTAAAGCGGAGTAGTGTTGGTTCTCATCATTTTGTGAGTTTAGTTGGATGCCTTGTTCATTGAAAGCTAAAATATTTCCTGGGTGTTCTGCTTCTTGGAATGTAGTGTTTGTGGTATTTTCTAGATTTCCTTCCTCTTCTATATCATCTACCGGAGAGGCTGAAAACTGCCATCCTTTAGGCTTTGGTGGTTGTCTTATTTTCTTGTTTTTTTTATCTTGTGGTGAAGCACTTTGTAGATGACCAATTTGATGACAAATGCGACATCTGAAGGCAGTGCTTTCATAATCAAGAGACTGGGACCATTGCTTTTCATTTTGGAATAAGAGAAATGGGTTTGGTAATCCTTGTCTGAGATCAACCTCTACGCAGATTCTGGTGAAAGTGTAGATATCCTTGGTAAGACATTCACTGTCTACTTTTAAAAATTTCCCAAGAGCATTACCAATGCCTACTAATACTTTGATGTGACAAAAGTGCAGAGGTAGGTTATATAGTTTTACCCACATAGGCATTTTGGAGACCACCATGGTGTTTGGATCAAATTTTGGAAACCATGACGTCAAGAAAAGGCTAGCATTACCCCAGAACCATGGTCCCTCATTCAATGCATATTCCTTTTCATTCACTGTGTAGAATTTGACAATGAAGAAACCTTTTGAGCATAGGTGTATATCACAGTTTTATGTCCATATGGAGTAAATCCATTGACTTAGGGCTTCTGGTTTCGGCCAAAACTCGTTAAATCTACATATCACTGCTTTTGATAAATAATCATCATGTATTTCATTTACCTCAGGGATAACAATCGATAGAGCAGGGTTCTGAGTTGTTTGCTCGACGATGTAGGCACGAGGAGTCATGGCTTGCTATTGTGGTTGCATTTGAGGCCCCATTTTCCCTTTTACTGCATCTTTGAAAGAAACAGGTTCTTTGGAACTTGTACCGAAGCAGCCAACACGGAGTCTTGTATTGAGGTAGATAGTTGAGTCTTTGCCTATGTCATATTCTTTTAGCTTGTATTCCTCCTGCAATACTTTTCCTGCGTGGGTCAAGTGTTGTTTGCAAGGTGGAATGCCCATCCTTTCTTGTATCCTCTGTTTGAGGGTTTTGATCTTCTCCAAGCTCCCTATTTTTAAGAATATTGTGTTTCCTTCTATGGATCTGATAAAAAGGGTAATTTGTTTACCTTCGAGCAGCTCTACTACCGGAGCTTAAAGATCTTGTGGTGGGCTGATCACCGCTTCCTGTCGTTCATGTTGAATTGCCAAAGCTTGTTGTAGATTTGGGCCGATTTGTTTGCAGGCTCATGGTACCCACCAATATTCAAAATATGCATGCCAGAGGTAAGCCATATCCCATGGCTTTATATGCCTTTCTACCCTCAAACAATATATCATGGCTACCTCTACTCCGTTCATGTCATGAAACTTCACCCTAGTGCCCCATTTTGCATACTGTGGATAACGCAAATCCTTAGGCTGAGGAATACCCTACAAGCGTGTTGTTTGACCAATCCTCCTCGTGTCCAGAGCAGCGACGAGGGTCTCAACCCAGATCTCCATTGCATATTTCCTCTGCCCCGACTCCCTCCATTTGTCAGGTTTTCCAGAAAACCCAGATTTGTATTTTATCTCTAGATCCGCAGATTTGTAGAGAGTAAGCCCAAAAATAGTGAATGCTTCCAGATCTGACCAATGCGGCATTTGATCTATGTGCTGGTTGAACCCGTCTGATGATATTTGACCTTCTTCATAGCTATGAATTTGATCTCAAGCAGAGTCGATCTGGTGATATTTTTGGTAGGCTTGTAATTTGTCATCAGTTGCAGCTCCCTCTTGCAGTTCGTCATCAGTTGCAGCTCCCTCTTCCAACCTCCTGTGGCGGCTATGAGATTCCTCCCTTCCACCTTTATTGTGTCCCAGATCTCTGGGAAAAATAAAAGCTCCGTCGCAGACACTATGTACAGAAACCCTCGCCATCCTTGCAGTGATGATGGTTATGCAGGAGTTCGCCTCTAATTATGTCGCCAAATTTTTGGGGCTTTTGTTACCCATATATGGATCTGAAGAGCTTGGCTTCGTGGGAACCATTATACAACTTCGGGTACCAGAGCCCGTTTTAGGTGGATGCATTTCAAGTGTGTAGAACCAAGAGTGTATTATTCTGTCAGTTCCCTCACCATCCAAGTATGAGTTGGATCCATGGATAGATCTGACCTCAATATGCATCTGTGGGGAAGGATATCAAAATATGGGCAAAGAAACATGTAGATCTCTGTCTCGACAACTTGGATCCATTGATAGATCAGTTTTAGGGCCCAAAAATACTTTATCCAGAGGGTGTGAGATGTAGATCTTCTCAGCCCTAACATCCAAAGCGTAGCCAAAATTGTCATCAGTCAGAGGTTTGATACATCAAGTACCAGATTCGTGAAGAATAGTAGAGCCATCTCACCTCTCTGCATATGCTAGTTCTCGCCATCACCCCTCCTGTGCTATGCATGCTTCTCCCTTCTCTAATATATTAACATTATTATTATTATTATTAATTAATTAATTAAAATTATTATCATAATTAATATATTAATTAATATTTATTAACATATTAATCATTATTGTTATTAATCATTAATAATTGTTATTATTGTTATCATTATTATTCATGAATAAAATTAAACCTACGGATTTTAATATTAAACCGAAGTGATAAATATTAAGTCTAAATGATTAATATTAAGCCAAAGTGATTTATATTTATATTATAAACCAACATATATAATCCCTAATAATAAACCCAAACAGTTTTTATTTTAAGCCGACATATACAAACCCTAAATATATGACGTCTGAGCATGCTCAGCCATGGTTCAACTTGATGCATTTCCACATTAACACAATCTTTTATTATCTATAGTAAATAAATAAAATTAGAATGAAAATATGTAAAAAAATTATCTCTTTTTTGTCCCTTCTTTTTTAAATATTTTATTTTTATTTTTTCTATAAAAAGAAATCAAATAATGACCATTTAAAGAAATTTCTCTACTTTTCTTACCTTCTTTTTGTAAATAATTATTTTATTCAAAAATTCTAAAAAACGAAATTGAAACATTAAAAGTAAAAATAAATAAATAAATAAAATGTAAGTCAAAGGTCAGAGGTCAGACCTTTTTATTTCATCAAAACACCACTGAGGTTGTCAAAATTATGACTCGCATCTAAACTATGGCTAGTCGGACCTCTCAAATACCTACACCCATCTTACCTCTACTACGTTCTGTGTAAGGGTCACGGGCTTCACTTGCATACAATTTATTATAACACCGTCCCGACTTCCAATCACCTTACTTACAACCGCTATCTGACTTCTACCTACTTGACTTCTGAGGTCAGAGGTCGGGCCTTTCTATTTCATATAAACATTTGACAGGTTTCTAACTCTTTGAATCCTACTACAGTGGGATGGGGCAACATAGTTGAACGTTCTTCACACATGACCTCCTGATTATCAGAATTTTTCTTACCTTGACCATGTTGGAGGTTAGGGTTGTTTCATTATTAACATAAAATTGAATTTAACGACATGTTGATTGCCTGACTCGCTTCTGCTGCGACAAGGCATAAAATATTTTATTAATAGGTTTGTGTGCCAACCATAATTTTCTTTTATGTTTCTTTATGTTTTTTTAAAGCAAACTCCCAAATGGAAATCCATTATGTTTCAAAAAAACATTCCCTGAACTCTAACCATGCAACGTCACCTCAAATTTCACATCCAAATGGCTGAAACGTCTCGGCACTTGAATGAATAATTAGCACGTTTCATGTGAATTTATTGTTGCACCTCCTAAGGGTAAAAATAAAATTTAGAAACTTTCCTACTTTTCACTTTCTATTTTGTAATATCTTCTCCACACCTTGTTTATAGTGGTTCTCTAAAGCATATCAATCATTACAAACAAACAAGTTAAAATTCACTGCAAGACTTGTAATTTCTAGTAAGCATGCATTGTTTGTAGAGAATTACACTAGTAAATTTGATAGATATCATAGAAAGATAGATTTTTTTTATTGATTTGCAGGGCACAAAATGGGCAAGAAAGGTAAATATAGAACATCACAGAATGATATTCAACACATTAATGAATGCCTAGAGGGAGCCAAAAATCTAGAACCAAAATATTTGAATATCAACACAACTCTCATTTCTGACACCACCTTCAAAACCCAGATGGCAGGTATGATGAAGTGGGGAGAATTTTATAATTTATTTGAGAATAGAAGTTGGTTAAATTTCAAAACTTCATGTGAGAAAAAAAAAACTAAGTTTGAAAAAATTAGAGGTACAAAACTCCACAAAGTTTCTTCTAGAGTGATTTTTTTCCCTATTATGACATGGTTGCATGGGTCATGTGACAACTAGATTTTCCTACCCGCACTATAATAGACTACAGAAAAATTGTTATAGAATCTTGGAACCCGCAAGTTCTTTTAGCAATTTACAAGTTTAGTCCTGAATTTTTCTTAGCACTTAGTTTCTGGATAACTTCAACTACACAATATTCAAGAAGTGTGAAGGGAATTATGATAAAGTTGTCAAACATTGGTTGTGAGAAGATAGACAAGGGTTCAAACTTAAGGCATCAAAATAATATCGGATTCCCATTTTCAAAATATCTATCAGTTTCCTCATCAAAATGTTGTCCCATTTGTATAGAGAGAAAGACCCTAAGCATTGCAAGCTGCAATGGATGACTTTAATACATAACCTACTCAACGATTCAAATCATTTCAATTGGGACAAAATTGTTTCTCGAAATTTAATAGATGCCCTTATGTTTTCCATTTTGTCTCCTCTCGGATATGACCAATTGTTTCGTGTGTCGGCCTATATTATGGATATTATAATTGCTTCTATTTTGTTTCATTTAATGAAATGGAATTAACCATTTGATCAACAACTACCTATTCATAATTATGCCCCTATTTTATGGGAAAGTAACTACAAATTCCATTTTTATGACATTTCTAATTACATAATGATCCCTTTCCATCAAATTCTATTTGGAGGAAACCCTCCTAGGGTTAGTGAAGACCTTAAAGAGGTATTAGAAGAAATAGGATACCAATTCATGGAAGAATTATTCACAAATATCAGAGTCTATCGAGGTGAAGTTGGTCCCCATCTTATTCCTAGATTTCTTCCAAAGAGGATCACCTTAAGAGAGTCATCAAAACTAGCTTGAATGGTCAAGCTCACACATTGAGCAAACTTTGGAAGAAAATATGGTCAAACTTCTCAATTAACTTTGGAAAAGTATGCCTCAAGGATCGAGGACATGCATTTAAGAAGGTTGGGAAACTCAACCATGTTTGGTTTTATTCATTTCCCCTTCATGACTATTAACCTCAAATAATCATCAATGACCATTGTAGGGTTGTTAGCTACATCAAAACCTACACACACTAGTAGCCTCGTTTTGATGAAATTTTCATTAAAATTTATAATTTTCACCAAGATATTGAAAGCAGACAACTATTGAGTAGGGAGGATAGAAGTAAATAGTAAGAGTTTTGACAAAATATTTATGAGGACTTCCTTAACTAGAAGAGTCTTCATACTAATACTGCAATTGAAGAGATCAAATCTGTTGAGATTCTAAAATACAATTTCAATGACATTTTTTCAGACCCAATTTCCTCTTCTCCAAAAACAGAAGAATCCTAATCTATGCCTATTTGTATGCAAAGCATTTGAATAAATGTGTTAAAGATGTTCTATTACAATTTTCATACAAATTATTTGATAAAATACCTCAAATACAGAAATCAAAACTTGGATGATCGAATGGCATATTTACTTAGAATGCTAAAAGTGGAATCATAGAAATGTTTCTTATTTTATTTCATATAAAATGTTTGATAAAATTTCTACAAGAAAAAGACTAATAATTTGTTTTATACAAAATATTTGTAAAAATGTTTACCTATAAAAAGTTTGGCAAAATGTATGAGAGATGAAAATCATTTTTTGTGGATAAATTTAGTAGGTTTATGTGACAAAGTGGTATCAAAGCTAATTGGTAAGCTCATGAATAAAAAATAAATCGATAGCCCATTTCCTTAATTAGGAATCAAGGAATTCAATATAGTACAAAGTTGTATCAAATATTATTATGAAGGCAACACAAAGAAAAAGAAAATTTTAGGTACCCTATAGTTCCCTTGTAAGTAATTGAGGGAAATGGGTTTGTCACAAAGTGATATCAGAGTTGATTGTTAAGCTTCTAGAGAATAAAAGAAAGTCATACCCTGTATCCTTAATCAATCATTAAGGCATTTAGTATGTTACAAATTTCATAACTATCCACTAAGAATTTAGTATTGGTCATTAGTTGTTAGAAAACAGAGTTCTTGATTAACCACACCAATAGGTTTTCAAAGATAAACAACTATAAAAATGGATAAATAAGCATAAAATATCATATACTCCAATAAGTTAGTAAATAAAAGAGAAAATTTCATGAGAAAGTATAGACACCAACCCAGGTAAAGATAATCCCAGGAACTATATATGCTACTCTTATAGCCTCATTTACTCTCCTATAGATTACATGCAAGGTATCATACTTTACCCCGTTAAATTTATTTTCCTAGAGTTTTGATTATTTATATTGAAGTAATTTGAAATTCAAGGTGATAGCATGTTGCTAAGAATAAAAGGAAATTTTTTCAAGTTCCATACATTATTTGAGTTCAATTTAGTTCTAAAACATACTTCATCATCTTGGAAATAAAACTGAGTGTAGGGATCCAATCACAAAGGAAATTCCCTTCATACCAATAGATACTTATGTTTCCATTGAAGTTTCTGTAGATGTTGTAGGGAAGATTTTCACTATGGAAAACAACCCTAATTACTTTTTTTCTATGGAAAAATAAACCTTAATGAGATATAGCAAGTTCAGGTTTGCTATTCATGGTTGAAGAATATTGAAAAAATAACATGTTATAAAAAATCAAAACTTTGTAATTATTCATAAGTGTGGTAACTAAATACAAAGTACATGCGCTAGTTGTAATACCCATATTCAATGCCTAGATTTTAAATAGCATATATATGTGGAACTAGGTTGGTGAGTTGAGACACACTTAATAGGATGGTGATCCAAGAACATTTTTTGAGGGCCATTGTGCCCATGTACACATGTGTATATGTTGTTAGAAACCAGGACAATAATGAGAGAGGGGGTGGGGGGGCGTGAATCAGTATTGTAGGAATTTTAACAATTTATTTCACTTCTAACAATATTAGGACACTAAGAAATATTTCAACAATTAATAGATATGAGAGTGAAAAGAAATAATATCAGTAACATAAGGAACAAAAAAATCATCAACCATTCTTCAATTCCTTCAAAAGGCAAACTACAACTTGCTATTACAATTTTTCCTAGCTACAACTAGCGAGAATCTACAACTCCCTCATTTATCATCTACAACTAAATGGAGCTACATCCCCAAATATTTACAAGCACCTACTAGAAACAGCTACAACATGTAATCTGCAAGCTATAACTTGATTGAAATAAGTGATTCATTTTTAATCCATTTTCACACTAGAACCATGAATGCCAAACCCACAGAAAATGATTAAATTTGTCTCCTCACATACTCACCAAGACACCTTTAGCAATCTATGATTACTGAGAAATCCACCATTAGACAGCAACACCAATTCATCTCACTCACATAAAAGTCTTACAAAAAGTTATTAGAATTCCTCAATCGATTTTCCTTATAGAGAATCAGGCTTGATATTTTTTACTTTTGTGTTTTTTTGTTAAATTCACTTCAATCCTTACATGAATATTTAATTTTTCCTTTGTCTTGTTCATTTAAATCTTCTTGATGTTCTCTTCAAGTTCTTAGTCATTGATCTCCTGTTTCTGTAAGTTAAACTGATTTAACCTGCTTATCTGTAAATCTGGAACTTTTACAACTTTTAGCTACAGTTTACCAAATTTGGCATATATCTAAACTTGGAATTTCTGCCAAACTACCACTTTAAATGTCCATGCCACCATATATACTACCAAATATAGCTATACGGGCCTAAGCACCTATGTATTGGCTCTTTTGGCCTATAAGACCATGGGCCATGACCTTGGAATTCATCATTAAGCACTTATCATGTTATCCCTTTCCCTTTGAAGCCTCAAAGGATTATTTCCTTTATAATTATTCTCTACCATTGGTCTTCTCATTTCATGGGACCAAGTGTTGGTGCTTGGTTTGTGGCACCTTTATCTCAACATTTTTTTATTATGCCTTTTAAATACCTTCGGGACTATGCTGCAGGCATGACATGCCTTGTGGGGTCCCCCTGCCACCTTCTTCTATTGCTCACTGACTCCAACTGTATCTTTCCATCGTGTCCTTGCTCTATCATCTAGGCCTTTCCCTTTGTGCGCCTTTTTAAAATCGTCTAGGGTCATGCCACAGGGATGAGTTGTCCCAAGTGGAATCCTTCACACTTCTCATTAGTTTTTGTTGTCAATTGTCAATGTTGACGTGTCCTACAACTCCTTCACCCCACTACTTCCTCTACATTCTTCTATTTTTCTTCTAGGGTAATGTCATAGGAATAGTGTGTCCCAGTGGGGTCCATTATTGCATCTGCACCCAGTCAATACTAGTTCCAAACTGAGTTTTTTCTAACAATGGCCACATTATTCTGACACCCAGTCATCGCATCAATCCTTCACAGGCATCGCTCAAACCTTTCAGGGTCTAGGCTACAAGATTTCATCATTTTGTTGTCATCAGGGACACCTGGCGCCTCTAGATTGGTGACACATGTCACTGGGTAATGGACTATTCAGGTACTTGAAACCCTTAAATCTACATAAGATGTATCCACCTCTCATTGGCCTTATGTTGACATCATTATCAACGATTTATATGATACCACGTAGCCCGCTTAAACCATCCCAAAGATTAACTTTTGTGCACTCTTTTAACCTCCATGATCAACGCTATGAGATGAGATATCATAGGGCTCCACCTTCGACCAATAATTTACTACCATGTGTTCTCTTATCAGAGGAGAGAGAAAGGTTCATAAGACCTCATAATGTTACAAATTTCTTTGTTAAATTATTTTAATAAAACCACTGAGTTCAAGCCTGCTATGCCTCTTCTTGTACCACATTTCTCACTGTCATGCTCCATCTAAGGCTTGCTCACCTGTGTATACTTGAAACCATTCAGGATTATTCTTTGTGAGCTTTGTTGTCATAAATGACCTACCTATGTTAAACACCGCTAATCAACATGCTTAGCACTATTTCCATAGCCATGCCTTCCATGGCTCAAGTCATATCGCTAGTTCACTTAAGCACTCGTTAAGGTTTTTCTGGGATAGACCCATCAGGCTACCTCTGTTGGGTTGTGTTTTTATGTGGGTTCCACCTTGAGCAAATCAACATGCTCACTGCTACCATATTGTATACTCCACATTTTCTCGACTCTTTGGATAATGGATCCTTTACTCACTCTACTGAAAGGCTCCATCGCATTTGGAAATGCTGTTAAACTAAACATGCTCCAAAGGTTTCTCCAACCAACTTTATCTCTGCACTCTTCTGACTTTGGGATCCTCAACTTTGAATGGCTCTAACTTTTATTCTAGGAGGCCATTTTCTATCTACCACATACGACTGGAAAGCTCTTTTTGAGATTTAGCCATCTTGGTGGGTTCCAAATAAATTTAGAATGATATGCTGTACAAGAAATGGCACCAAATTATCTACACCTTTACCAGTTTCTTCACCAATATGTTTGGAAACATCTAAGCCTTGCAACATCATTACCATCTTTTTCTTTTCCCAAGCCATCAATGATTTACATTTTGACGGGTTTGACATATATATTGCTTTCAACTGCTCCTCTTTTGTAACCACACTTGAGCAAGTAGTTGTCCAACTTGGAATACCAAGCCCGAGGGGCTTGCTTGATACCATGCAAGGCCTTGTTAAGCTTGCAAACATAATCAGGCTTCTCTGTGAGCTGAAAACCATATGGTTTCTCTATGTAAACTTCTTCCTATAATTTTTCATTTAGAAAGGCATATATGGCATCCATTTGATATAGTTTGAATTTTTTGAAACAAGAAAATTCCAAAAACATTATGATTTCCTCAATCTAGCAATAGGAGAAAAAGTTTCAACATAATCCAAACCTTCAATCTTAGCATAACCTTTACATACCAATCTTTCCTTGTTTCTTACCACTTCTAGATAGTCATTTAACTTATTTCTGAAGACCCACTTCATGCCAATAACATTTTTGTTTGCTAGTCTTGGAACAAGTTCCCATGTCTAATTTCTCTCAATTTGGTCCAATTCTTCATGCATAGATTTTAACAAGTTTTCATCTTGACTAGATTGTGCAACATCCAATGGTGCCTTCATGGACAACAGAGCTACATCTGCTTTCACAGGGGAATTTGACAAATTCCTTCTTGTCTTCACACTTGAATATATTTCACTAACAATATGGTTAGCTGGGTGATATTTTTGCATATATCTTTAAGGATCCTTGGGTCTGTTATCCATGATAACACCTAAGAATACTTTGTCAAGTTTGTTGGTCAAATAAATTAGGGTTTTCAAATTTTCTCAAAATAAAGTGCATGATCATAGGGCTTTTTGGTCATCATGTCATGATGTGGGGTCCATCTAAGTTCAAATAGGGTCAATCATAAAAGTTCAAATTCCAATCTTTCATGTGGGTTAGGTTTATTTGTCCATAATTTGAATTTTTTCAGTTTTACAGAAATAAGTAGCAACTCCAGTTATGTATATTGGGGATTTTCTATGAAAGTTCCTGAAAATTCCATAGTGAATCCGTATTTTCGAATACCTGTCCCGCTACGAAATTGCAATGAAGTGCACAACTATGCGTAACAGTGAAGTAATGATTCTTGAGGTTTAAAAAGTGTGATTGGTCAGTCTTGTGATCGGTCATGATTACACTTTATTAGTCTTTGTCCATTTTCCCTATATATTGACACCACATAGCTCCTTGCAGCTCTCGTTCTTTTGTATTTTACTTTGCTGTCATAAGCTTCATGCTGTCAAAGAATTCTTTTGTTGTCTCTTACACCAGTCTAGCTCTCATAGAGGTCTTGATGTCTCTAGATTAGGGTCCACTACTGTCTAGTTGTCTCTAGGTTGATTTGCAGGTGGAAAGAAGGTCACAAGGAGGAACCCTACATGTTGCAGCCATGTCGCAAAGGAAACAATATAAAGGAGGATCAATGGTGCGTTAGAGCCCATGGATATGAAATTGTTGGAGGAAGACCCACAGTTGCTCAAGCGTTTACCAGCGTGGGATGCCTACATTTTTGTCAAAAGATACAGGCTTTCCATGCGCAAATTGCTAAATATTTTGCTGTGAATTTCACAGGAATAGAAACAAAATTTGGTCTTGTAAACTTTGCAGTGTCTCCTAATATGATTTCCCATGCTACAAAGATCCCTAGGTTAGGAGAGGTATGGTTTAAAGTCCAAAAGATCAAGCTGCAAAACTATGATGAATTTCTCAAAGAGGAACACAAAAGTATTGATATGGTTGCATGCATTCCCAAAACTTGCCTTAAAGAACATTTCTCCGAGCTCTTAATAGTCATTCAGAAGTACTTCACATGTGAAGGAAGATTCAACATGGTGTATCAGTATCATTTTAGATTGCTACTTCATTTCACTAGTAAGCAACCTCTAGACATTCCATTTTATCTATTTATAATTTTGGGAAAAATGGCAAACAAGGTTCAAGCCAAACTTGATGCAAGTGACACTTATGTTTTTCATCATGGCCTTATTAAACTACTTGTTGTAGAGGAGCTAAATAGGTTAAACAAAGATTGGCTTACCTTTGTATTCTTGAGTGGCTATGAGTTAGATGCTTGCACCCTCTCTAGGAGAACTCCAAAATCTAAATATCCAACCCCTAGAAAATCGCAGCAACCAGAGGCAGAACAACAACTAGAGGCAGAGCAACCTATAGTAGAGGCTTCCATAAGTACCAAGATGAGGATGACCTGAAGACATAGTAAAGAACATAGTACAAAGAAGGGAAACTAACTGATATCCTAGAGGCTATTGAAATTGAAGAAAGCCCAATTGAGAAACCTATAGAACTCACCAAAACTGAAACCAAGAAGAAAGCAAGAGGGCTAAGAAGTAGGACTTCACATAAGAAGAACACGGTTTCATCTTTAGGTCAAGGAAACCTGTCATAAGGTGAATGCAGCAAGATGAAAAGATGTCAGAAGTACCTTTAGATAAAACAAAGCCATCAAAGAAAAAGAGAGGCAAGGAAGTTGTACAAGAAAAAAGTGAAATAGAGGTTCTACAAGAACAATTGAGAGAAATTAGACAAGAAGTTATTAATTCCAAACTTGAGTTTGAGGAGTGTCAAAAAGAAGTGTCGAAGCAGATAAATTTTTATGATGAAACTGCAGATAAATCCAAAAGGATGATAAAGAGGACATTGCCTTTTCATAGGATGCCGAAACAAAAGTATAGAATGAATAACTGGCTACAAGTAGACCTGAAGATGTTATAGGGACAAGTCATAGCACTAGAAACTCAAATTGAAATGATTAAGGTTGAACTCAAAAAGAGAAATCTAAAGATTATCGCTGAAATAGATGCTACTCCTTGAATATGGTAAAAAATTCAATTTTGTCTTTACTATGCTTAAACCAATAAACTCAGCCTTATGTATAGTGAACATGGTAATAGGAGTAAAAAGGAGGCATTAGGAACCATGAAAATTCAAAAAGCTCATAATTTTAAAATTTCATAGAAGCTCCCCATAATGAAGCTGAAAATTTGCTACAAAACTGCTGTAGCTTTTCATAGAGGACAAGGAAAACTTAAAATGCAGCAAAGGAAGTTCTGAAGGTATGTATTTAGCTTAAAAATATCAACGAAAATCTTAGAACTTGCAAAAAGAGCAAAGGGGTATAAGAAGGGTGTTTTTTGAATTTGCTACTAAAGTTTGCTACGAAATTGCTGAAGACTCTGTTTTCTTGCTACAAAACTATCAAAACATTGTTTTTTCTGCATTTTTGAAGTTTTTGGAAACCAAACATATAGGAAGTTAGATGGATTATAGGTCATGAAGGGTGTAAACATCAACTCCTAATTTTCATGGAGATAGGCCTGCAAGCTAACTAGGTCAGCATCCACGTGGCATGAGACACACCATCAACGCCAACACATTTAAAAAATCAGTTTCATTTGATAAGCTCCATTATACAGAATTCAGTTGAGTTCATTTATGGTGGAAGAGTCCTATTTGTATTCAAATTATGTAAAACAAAAATCCCTAAGATTTCTCAATAGGTGTCAAGTAGGATAAGGTTTCAAAATTGTTTGATCGAATCTAGCTCAAGTGGTAGATTTTTGTAATTAATGATATGATGGTGGTCTTACTGTACGTATTTTTAGTTCCTTGACTCTAAAAGGGTTGATCGATAATGTGAAGAACTAACCTTATGTAATATTTTGATCCAGTTAATATATAAACTTGCAGCAGCTCTGTTTTTGTACCTGAGATTCATGTCATGGCTTCATTTGTTCTTACCATGTTTTCTATTTTACTATCAGTATTCATAGTATTTTGATTACTTGGAATTCTTGTCAAAGTGATCCAATTTCTTTCGCTTATTATGTATGACTATGAATGTTCATTTATATTAGTTTTAAAGCAAGAGATGGCTTAGCTTCCATTAAACATTTTTGTTTTCCATGATTTGCTTTAATTTGACTCCATGACCAATGGTGGCAATCATCACATTTTCCTTCACCTGTAAAACCACATAAAAATAAATTTGAATTAGCCATCTGTAGTTTGAGTTGTTTTAAGTGAACTTGATAAGTGTTTTGAGAGAGCCCTCTCATATTGGAAGGGATAACTTCCAGTTAAAGTGGTTTGAAATAGTTATGTTGGGTTGAAGGTTGACACAACCCAACTCTATTAGCTCAGTGATAACATTTTCGTGCGTCTGTCGGGAGTTTGAAAGTTTTATTATCGTGGGTGATTCTTTTCAAAGTACCTAAGCTCTTAAAGGTAGCAAGAGATAAGAAATTTCAAGGTTGTACTTTTACCTTAGTGACCTCATTGACCTTTTCAACTTAAAGGTGGCTCCCAAGAAGATTTATATGAGGATCAATCCTGTTGGGTATGGAGCCTAATTATCTTCTTTATTCAGAGGTATCGCGTCATTGGACCCCATTTCTTAATGTGACAGAAACACCAGCTATTTATGTGCACCACTAGGGGGTTCTAAGGGGTTGATGGCGCCAATTTGGAGCCCCCCCTGGTAGGGGATCGGGGGCAACACCCCCAAAGCTAAAAATAGATGTAAAATTTCCTTGTAAAATGTTGTAATTTTGTTGTCAATTTGGGTCTTTCATTATGCGGAAATCTGACAGTAGAATTTATGTTCAATTAAGGGTTTTTTTTCCCTAGAAGGCAACCCCTCTCTATATATGAGGGAATTGTATTGCGTCTATGTAGATGTCTATTCTGAGCGAGAAAGAGAGAGGATATCGTGTGAGAGAAAAGAGGGAATTAAAATGGATCTGCTGTAGGTTGTATCTCTTCATTTTTCTGGATAATATAAAAGGAAGGACTAGTTGTTTCCCTGTGGACGTAGCCTAAATTGGGTGAACCACATATTTCGGTGTCTCTCTTGTTTTATGTGTTTTCTGTCTTTATATTTATGCAATATTTTATGTGTTCCATTGCTCTGTAATATATAATTTTCTAACAACTGGTATCAGAGCCGAGGTTCTCTTTGGCTGATAAAATCGCAGGAGAGATGGTTCTTGGTTCAAGTAGGAGTAATGGTGGAAGATGGTAGGTTTAGGTCAAAACATTTAACCACGAAAATTACCAGCTATGGAATATGTAGATGGAAGTTTACTTGTATAAGAAACCTACCATTGAATGGAAAAACAAAGAATCCGATGAGTATGACAAATACAAATTGGGTTATTCTCGATAGAAAGGCACTTGGAACAATACAGTTGTGCCTAGTGGCGTCGGTAGCCTTTAATATTTCAAAGGAAATGACAACAGAGGGTTTAATGTCAGCATTGTCCAAACTATATGAAAACCCTTGACCTCAAATAATGTATTTATTATGAAGCATTTATTTAATATGAAGATGTCACCAGGTGGATCTGTTGCTAATCATTTAAATGAATTTAATACAGTTACGAGTCAGCTAAGTTTTGTAGGGGTAATTTTTGATGATGAAGTTAGGGCTCTATTATTTCTATGCTCATTGCTAGAAAGTTGGAATGGTTTAGTTATGGCCATTAGTAACTTTGTCTCTAGATCTAGTACTTTGAAGTTTGATGATGTTGTCGGTGCACTCCTTAGCAAGGAAATGCGACGAAAAAGCTCTGTTGAGACATTAGGTAATGCTTTGACTTCAGAGACTAGGGGAATAAAAATGGAAACAGGAAAGAGCCTAGGATATCAAAGTAAGTCAACGAAAGGAAGATCCAATTCCAGATAGGGGATAGTGTGCTAGAATTGTACGAAGAAAGGACACCCGAAGAAAGACTACAAGTCTTGGAATGGATAAGAAGGAGATGTGCAACAAGAAAACAATCATGAAGCAAATGTGACAGGTGATGTGTGGCAAGATTCTTTGATTATTTCATTAGAAAATATTATTGATGCCTAGGTGGTAGATTCAGGGGCCTCATTCTAGGCCACACCTGATAGGAAACATTTTCATGATTATGTTCAAGGAGATTTTTGATAGGTTCGATTGGGTGATGATAAATCTCATAAAATCATTAGAATGGGTAAAATTTTCATAAAACAACATAATGGAAATCAATGGTTGTTGAAGGAGGTAAGGCATGTTCTAGATATGAAGAAAAATCTAATTTCAATAGGGTAGTTGGAAGGTGGAGGTTGTGTAACAACTTTTACAGATAAAACTTGGAAGGTCACTAAAGGAGCATTGTTAATAGAAAAATGAGAAAATGTTGTTACATTGTATTTATGCAATGGTATTTCTGATTTTGTTAATGCTTTAACCTCTATAAGAGAAGATGTAGCATCTTGGCATCATAGGCTTGGGCACATGAGTGACAAGGGGATGTAGGTTCTTCACTCAAGAAATTTGTTGCCAGGTTTGAAGCATGTTGATTTGGAATTCTATGAGAATTGTGTTTATGGAAAATAGAAGAGAGTCATATTCCTCAGAGTTGGGAAATAAAAGAAGAGCGAAGAATTAGATCTTATGCATACAAATTTATGGGGACCTTCTCAGGTATCATCGCTTGGTGGCTCTCATTATTATGTTACTTTTATTGGTGATGCAACTAGAAAAACCTGGATTTATTACATTCAAAATAAATCTGATGTATTTGATACTTTCAATAAATGGAAAGATTTAGTTGAAAATGAAAGAGGAAAAAGGCTGAAGTGTCTCAGATCAAATACTTCAAGTGAATACTGTAGCAAAGAGTTTGATAGGTATTGTTCAGAGAATGGAATTCACAAAGAGAAGATAGTTCTAGGAACACGACAAGAAAATGGTGTGTCAAAAAGGATGAACAAGACAATCATGTAGCATGCAGGATTGCCTTTACAATTTTGGGCAGATGTTGTAGATATTGTTGTTTATCTAATAAACAGAGGGCCTTCAAGTTCCTTGGATGGTGGTATTCCAGAGGAGGCATGGACAGGTAAAAAGGTAAAACTACTCATTTTTAAAGACTTTTGGTTGTGAAGCCTTTGTCCACATTAATAAAGAAAATAGAACAAATCTTGAGGCAAAATCAAAGAAATGTACCTTTATTGGATATGGTGTTAAAGATTTGTGTTATCGCTTTTATGATTATGAAAAACACAAAACCATTAGGAGTAGAGATGTCATATTCAATGAAAAGGGATTGTATAAGGATCAGATGCAAGAAAAGAAACAGGAAAAAGAACATACACAATGCTTGATGAGATCATAGAAAAATTGAAGGCGCCTGAAAATCATAATGATCAACATCGATAACAACAACAAAAAGCACCTCAAACACCTGAAAGTGGTGTTAGAAGATATACCAGGATAAGTAGACCCCCTGAATGATACTCTCCTTCATCATATTATGTATTGTTGACTGATTCTGGTGAACCAGAATGTTATGAAGAAGCAGTGTAGGTAGAAACCAGGAAGAAGTGGGAGCAAGCCATGAAAGAAAAGACAGACTCCTTAGCACATAACCAGAATTGGGACTTAGTCATGTTTCTTGCGGGTAAAACAACATTGCAAAATAAATGGATTTACAAGTTGAAGGAAGAAGATGCAGGTAGAAAAAGGTATAAAGCCAGACTTGTGGTGAAGGGGTTTGCACAGAAAAAGGGTATAGACTTTGATGATATATTTTATCCTATTGTCAAAATGACTTCAATCAGAACTATTTTAAGTCTAATAGTAGCTGAATATTTGCATCTTGAGAAGTTATATGTAAAGACAACCTTTCTCCATGGGGATTTGGAGGAAGAGATATATATGCAGTAGCCACAAGGATATGAGGTCAAAGGGAAGGAGAAACTACTGTGCAGGTTGAAAAAGAACATATATGGCTTAAAATAGACTCCAAGGAAATGGTATCTAAAATTTGACAGGTTTATGTCTGAACAAGGTTATACTAAATGTGACTCTGATCATTGTTTTTATCTCAAAAGGCAAAATGATGGCTACTATATTATATTGTTATTGTATGTAGATGACATGCTTGTTGCAGGTTCTAACATGCAGGAAATAAATATACTCAAAAGAAAATTGGCAAACTCATTGACAATGAAGGATTTGGGTGCTACAAAACAAATCTTGGTATGATAATAAATAGAGATAGGAAGAATCAAAAATTAACATTGTCGGATTTCAGAGATCTGTGGTTTGTGCTTTTTGAATCTTTGATCGGAGAATCCACAGTAAGAGAATTTTTATACCAACGTTTCGAATCCCAAATGGGATCCATCATCAGGGTAAAGAGAAAGATGATAAAGATGATAAAAGGAGAGCCAGAAGGAGGAGATAAATACTCAAGAGGGAAAAGAATATTGAAGGAACAGCACAGGTCGGCCAGGGAGACTAACAATGAAGCTTAAAATTAATTATAAAAACATTAATTTTTATAAATTAATATCATTTAAATTAAGACCTAAAAAAAACATAATCTTTTAAATAACCTAACACCTATATTAATATCTAAAAACTTAATATATATATTAATATTAATATCATAAACCTAATATCTAAATAACAATAATATTTATATAACCTAAACTTGGCGTCCTGAACACTTGGCGTCCCACCATCACCCAGTGCAAAAGCTTGGCGTCCTGAACACTCTTGCCATTAGAGCCCTCCGAATCTCTGACTCAGAGCATATAAATGAAGAGAAGAAGCATTTAGTTTCAACTTTCAAAAATTTGGGCTACAAGGATCATGAGATTAAAAAAGCCATAAAGAAAGCTGAAATGAGGTTGTCATCTCCCATACCTAAAGAGCAAGATCAACCTCAAGGTGGTAAGGTTTTTCTACCTTATATCCAAGGAGTCACAGATAAAATGGCAAAAATACTAAGAAAGAAAAACATTGTTACTCAATTCTCAGCTCCCGGTACCATCAGACAAAGTTTAAAGTCTGTTAAGGATGATATTGACAAACAGCAACTCAAAGGAGTCTATAAAATAGACTGTTCGTGTGGGAAAAGCTACATAGGTGAAACTTGTCGCTCCCTCCAGACAAGACTGAAAGAGCATGGTGCTGACATTAGGATTGGAAGATCTCGTACCTCAGCCTTGGCAGAGCACTCCTCGAAAACTAATCACCACATCTGCCTAGAAAACGCATCAATTATCGCAAGAGAAGACCAGTATCAGAAGCGGAAAATCAGAGAAGCCCTCGAAATCTTGAAGCATCCTCGGAATCTGAACAGAGACAACGGTTTGGAGATCAGCGGAAGCTGGCTTCCCCTAATCAGTGAGATCAAGAAGCGTGAGCCCAGCCCCAGGTAAGTTGTCTAACAGGTTAGTTTTCTCCCTCCCTGTCCCTTTTCATTTCCCTTTCTAAAGTTTTATTATAACTTAGTCTTTAATATAAGTTTTAATATAGTTTAGATTTTATTTTATTATATAATTTAGATATTTGTTAGATTATATTATCATTATTTTATATAGATAGTGATTTAGTCTTTAGAAATCTAGACTAAGGTGTTCAGTTATTTATTCTTGTTCTAGGAATTTTAATTTTAATTTAGACTTTAGGTTATATAGTATTAAGTTTTATATTTAGGTTTAGTTTTATTAATATAGTTTTATAGTCCTTAGGTTATAAAAATTGTAATGTTACTTAGATATG